>JAOEHX010042584.1:0-13298 GCA_025448015.1 Bolborhynchus lineola
AACCTGTGGGAGTTGCATTCTTTTGATTCTCCATGTAGCAAACTGCGTGGCTGATTTACGGCCTAAACCACGACACACCTGTTACCAAATCAGTCTCATTTTCCAAGGATGCAGACTACCAGAAAAGGCATTTTGCTGGTTCACTGAGTATGAGAAACTTGCATTAGAAAATGCATTGTTGTAGCGCTTTTGCTTTCAATATGCAAGTCAACCATTTTTCATGGATTCAGAGCATGTTTCAAATAATATCTGAAAAAAACCTGCTAATGTAAAACTTGTGTTTCTCTGAATGTTGGATAAACTTTCATGTCTTTTGTTCACATAAGGGGAGTTTTACTGATACATTTTATTTCATGATTTATATAAAATGTGCATCAAAGAGTAAATAGGCATCTGAACCATGACAAATACTGCTATTGACTCTTGTGAGGAAGGGAATGAAAATAGTAATTCTGGGTTTTGGTCATGAGTAACAAAGCAGATGGACTGTAGACTAATCTGCATCACTGCTTTGATGACAAGATGGGAGACTTTGTGACCAAGTCTGGTTTTGCAAAATGAAGTAATAGCTTCACATATTATCTTTGCATGAAACTTTGCACACCTCTCATATAGACTTTCCTGTGGTATAGCTTCAATGCAATGTATAAGCAAGTTCTACCTTTAAGCTTGTGATTCAGTAAATTGCTGTATTCCAGAGAATTATTGCTTTCCTTCTACACTTCCTCCTTTGGTCAAGCAAGCACATGATTTCAAAGAGAAACAGCGGTGCTATGAAGGAGATAAGAGAGGATTAGAGGAGCTCTATTATCAGTCAGTGGGCAAGACTTACTTTCTCCCCTCTGCCTAACCGTGTACCTGCTCACCAACAGGATTCTCATCCATCTGGAGTTTGGTCGTATAAGAAGATTGGGCTGTATATCTTTTATAAAAGTTGTAATCTCCTTATCTGTTATTGTTTACTTTCCTATTTTATTTTTCTTTTTTTTTTTTTTTTTTTTTTTTGTGCTAAAAAAAGAGAATTGCTCTTTTACTGTTAGTTCTCTGGATTAATAATACAGAAAAATCACAACATAATGTCTGGGGTATTGCATTTTCCTCCTAGAGGCATGTAGCAGTGTCACAAGCACAGTGCTGTTATGCTTACAGAGTGAGTAACTAGAGAAAGGGAAGCCAGGGAGCAGGAAATTTTACTTAAAAACAAATTGAATGCGTGAATGAAGAAAATCATTAAGGCTTCATCTATAAATACTCTCTAATTTATATTCACATTGGCATGAAATTTTAAAGATTTATTTCCATAATCTGAAGTAAAGGGTGTTTAGTTTGGGGTGATTAATTCACACGCTGCCTTACAGGTAAGGGAAAATTGCAGGATCAGGGTAGTATAAATTAAGTGTTGTAGTATGTGAACTAAAAGTGTGAGAAAATATTTTAGCCAACCTCTTTTCTAGTTCTCTCTTCCTATTAGTATGGTGATTGTAGAATTTCCTAATTCATCAGCGTTGAAAAGGTGCTGGTTTGATCACCAGAGTAAATAAAGCTATCGTCTTGGTGCTTAACAAAATTACCCACATCAAAGAAAAAAATGATGGACAAGAATAAAGAAACAGAAAGAATTTATTACCTGTTTTTGAGTGGTAAACAGCTAGTACAGCTATGTTGCTCAATCTTTATTAATTTGTGAAGAAAAATATACCTTCTCTAAGAAAAGAAAATATTAAGGGCACGATCATGCTGAATCCAGGCAAGTAGTATGTACAACAGGTAGAGCTTAGGCAGAAGAGTCCATTACCCAGATATCATCCTACAAATCCATCAGAGCAGCTCTGGTCATCTTGCTAACCAGAAAGCAGAGTTGTCTGGGCGAGCTATTAGAGGGACAGCTGTTAATGTCAGATGTCTGTGCAGGGGTAGGGATGTGCAAGCCTATGTTTTGTTTACAAGGCAATTGCTTTTCAGCATTTGAGGATGTGTGGGATGACTCTTCTGCAGCCTTTCTTTTTGACATGCTGGCCTGTGCCTGATTGTCATAATTTTTCAAAGTTTCAGTGTTCATAATCATTACTTTAATAAATTAAATATAAGGGTTTATGTTATTTCCAAGTTGCTTGGTTTTCCTGCAAGGCTATTGAGCGACTACAATGGAAAGCACATCAAAATACCTTTTTTATTTGTCTTTTTAAAAAAAATTGGTATTTATGAGGATTAGGGTTTCAGACTCTAAAGATAATTGCAGCCCCTTGAATATCTGCAATCCTTTGTCACTGCCTGTATCCAACCAAGATTCAAGGCCTTGTTTCCATGGAGGCAATGCTTGTTATTAAAGATATTTCTTCTACAAACAGACTTGTCAATTCTCATGCCTTTGGTTCAAGCTTTATAGTTTTAAGCCTTATCTGGAGCTTTTATGTACCATCGTCTTTGATCTTTTGCCAGAAGGCTTTATGCTGCGAACTAAGGTTATGATGTTTTCACGTTTTACTTCTCAGTTGCTCTGTGAACAGCAAACAAGAGATGAAAAACTTACATCACAGTTCCTTCCTTCACACAGCAGCATTACAAGTCTGTGAACATGGACAATGAGAGTTTTTATTTCATTACTCTTATTATTTACACATTTTTTGAAGCACAAATTGACAAATCTATTGACAAACACCTTAAGTTACAACTAAGCTCCTCCCTTGCTCCCCTTCAAGGCAAACCTGAATTTTGGAAGGCTGTAACTGGGATTATGTTTCTCTGTGGACTGTTTTCCCCATGAATCCTATTGATTTATTAATATATTTTTTCAGTAAATAGTCAACATTTTTGCAGTTTGGTAGAGGGCTACAGTGTGAATTTTTAGGCCTATCTGATTATCAAGTCACCTGCTGGCATATTATTTCACACATTTTATCTCTTTAAGTTGCCAGAATTGTATATGTCAACTTTGTTGTCTGAATCATAGAATTCCAGCAGACTTTTAGGTTTTGACAGATAGAAATCTGCCATTGCTAGTGATAAACTGTTACAGTGGTTAATTATTGCTCTCTGCTTGCTTTAACTTTTTTTTATTCACCACTCTTTCTGCATTATGGAGACCTTGCACTGGGTTTTCTACCTGCAGATGTGCTTACATATTGTGTTCTGGGCCCAGTCAGTCTTTTCTAAGAAACTAATTGTTTATTAACAGGTGGAATTGCTTAAGCCTCCTACTGTAAAGTTTTTTTTTTTTTTAACACCCTAGAATCATTACTGTTGTTCTTTGCATATTCTTTTCTATAAGTGTACCAATTACAGTAAAGGTACTGGTGCAGCCACGTTTTTAGATAAACACTCTTTTCCTTCTCAGAATTTTCTGAACTTTTCCTTATGGAGGCTAAATAAATCTTTGATAACATCTTAAAAAAAAAATAATAATGATTTTTCTTCCTGTGGCACAACTTGACAGTGTTTAAATAGGAGAACTATCAATTTTTTAGTTGAAAGAGAAAAATCTGTCTCTAAAATAACCATTTTGAAATTGAAATATGAAACTAATGGATGTTTTGAAAAGAAAGTTTGGAATTAAAAAAAAATATCAGAAAAAACATACAAATAAATAAGTATACATACAATTGCCATATTAAGTAATTGGAAGCAACTGTTCTCTGTTCACTGTGAGTACACAGGGTATAGAGACTTCAGATTGCTGTAAGTTTGGATATGTTGGGAAAACTTTCTAATAATAAGTACACTTAAGTATTAGAATGAATTTCCAACACAAATTGTGGAATATCTATTATTACCAGATTTACATACAGATTTGCCAGGAATGGTTAATGGGGATTTGGATTTGGGGAATGAAGGAGCAGATGCCATTGAAGATACTTTTAGTGTTCCTTTGAAATTTTTTGACAATAGATATTTCTGCAGATTCGTGCAAATCTGTGATCCTACCAAAGTAGTCTTCCACTGAATTCACGAAGTGCGAAGTTGAAACTTGAAGCTATCAAACAATTTGGTGACCTGAAGTTACTCATATGCTCTCATTCCCTAAATGTTCACAGGGAGAGGATGACACTGGTGATTTCCTCCTACCCTTAATTATCTGAAACTGTTTTGGGGCAGATGGAGGGATTAGGTAGAACTTTTTATTTATTTAGACTTTTTTTGTTATTAATTTTTGTAAATTCTAAGATTTAAAATTTGCTTCTGGGATGCCTCATGGAATATGGCTATGCATATGAAGATCTCATAAAGAATAGCCTTCAGTAAAGAACACTATGGATTAGCAAAGCCCTGGAATGTCTTTTTGTATTTTTGCACATTCTACTCATGAGTGTTATTAGATGTTTCCCTTGCCATCTTATATTTGTATCTCTGCTGAGCCTCAAATTCATTTTACACCCACTTTAAAATAACCCTTTTTTTTTGCTCTTAGGGCAAAAATGAGATAATTTTCCAATCAGATTAATTATTACTTTTTTCAGGCTCTCCATTAGCAGGAAGACAGTTGTTATAATAAAAAGAAACACCTCTGAGCTACCCAGCATCATTAAGGTGACCAAAAAAAAGATTAAGTTTTGGACAGGGTAAGCAAGGAAATCTTAGTGGCAAAAATAAGAAGAACTTGCAGTGAGTGTGCTTCATTGATAGATGTAGCAGGAAAGACCTTCTAGATCAAATGTCTCAGAGCTTGTTTGAGTGACAATAAATTGTAGTGGCCTTTCTTCTTATGGTTAGCTCTGTTGAATAATTGTTGTCATGATGCCTTGATTTCTGAACCTTTTTTTTTTTTGGTTAAGATTTCTTATGTAGCTGTAAAAACTTCTCTGTGCTTCAGTTCCTTTTCATTTCCAAAATTAGAGTGTTATTCGCCTGCCTCAAAGTATCTAAGAAGCAAACTAAGATCCTTTTAATAAAGTTACCCTAATCTATAATGTATCCAACCAGCATAACGGCAAAGGTGTGAAACTGTGCCTACAGAGGGTTTGGGGGCTGACTTTCTAAAACTGTTGAAATGACATATACAAGAAGCGTCATTTTTTTGCTTTGCAAATGAAGACTTGAGGTGATATAAGGATTACAAAAAATAGTGTCTTAAAGTTCTTCGGATTCTTACAAGTTTTGCAAGTGAAAAACAAAGTTGTTATTTTTTCGTGATAATAACTAGTATATAATGTAATAACTGTATCCTAGTATACAACTAATAACTAGCTCACTAGTCTTGTTTGAAGACTAAGTTCACATGAGGATACTCAGCTTCAGACAGCCTCCTATAATCAGATTTTGGAATGTATTTATGTACTTAAGAACACAGGGAAGTCCATAGAAGGATTTCTAGAAGCCTCCAGGCACAATCTCTGAGTAGGATTAGATGATTTTAGACTTGCCTGTAACCTGTAACCTTAGAAAAGGGGGACATGCAGTTCAGTTGTGACTTCAGAGCATGCTACTGCCTGCTAGTTCAACCATCACAGCTGTCTTTGTAAATGATATTTTACCTGTTGTGAGCTAAAATGTCTTTAAACCTCAGTTTAAGAGTCTTAAACAAATGTACTTTGTCTAACATCTAGGCAGGTTAGGAACATTCATAATGGCATTGCTCCCAAATTTCTCTTGTTCACATTCAGTTATGCATTCCTGGAAAATAATGATGCCATTACATACCATTTATATTGGTTACATATACTGAGAAAATGGCCTCCAAATATTCTCTGACATCATTTATTCAAATATATGGTGAATGACAGTATTCTTTCCTCTACTTATTACTCTATTTGTATAAATGAAGATAAAGCTCTTTACCAAGTGATCAAGTGAATTCACAGGATTACTGGTCTGCTATAAAGATGACTTTGTGTGCTAATAGGAATAATCTTGACCCATAGCTTTAGCAAAGTATCTTTAAAGAAATGAAAAAGGCAAAGACCCACAACCCACTGCAATTTTGTTACCACTGAAAACTCCAGCCTGAATGTTACCTGTAATTTAATGCTGACCCAAAGGTATGAGTTCTTGTGCTTTAAACACTTTTTCACAGTCAGAATCAGTCTGGTGCTGTTCTGTCTTTTTGGTTTTGGGGAGGTTTTTGGGTGGTGTTTGTTGGGGTTTTCTTCAGGTTTTTTTTTGGTTTGTTTTTTTTTTTTTATTTGTATGTTTCAGGGATTTTGTTTGGTTGGGTTTTTTGATTTCTTAATCCAAACTGTCTGCTTCTCTGAGGTAAACAGGATTCCTTTCCTTCTTCATTTGCAGGAGTTGTGTTAGAATCTTTGGCTTGACTTTGTTCTTTAATAATCATTGCTGACTAAAAGCTGAAGTTGAAGAATCACTCCCTTCTAATTTTCTGATGTTATTTGCCTGTGAGATACTGCCTAGGCTTATCTCAGAAAAACAAATTTAAATTGACAAAAGAGGGAAAAAATGCTTGAGGAATCCATTCTACTGGTACTACTAATTTGATACCTACACTTACTTATAAACTCAATTTTGATACTTTACTGAGGTCTATAACTGAGTACAGAGATATAGGACAGCTCTTAGCTGTCATCATTCTATAGGTATTCCAGTAACTTACTATATCGCTTGTCTCATGTAGATCTCAAATGATTTCAATAAATAACATTTGTGCACAAAGATTAATATATAATTAAACAAACAACAAAAAAAGTCTTCGAACATGTTTAGTATAATACAGGATATCATTCATCTATGTTTTCAGTTTGATGGATGAGAGAATTTTGCCAGGTTTTAATGTGATTCTGAATTTACTACACCGTTTGAGTTACAACAGTCCTCTGAGCACCTCTAATACACTGAAAACTTCATGCCTCTGGATTTAGTGCTCTGCATTGTTAGGGAAAATTGTTCATTCTAAAGTGACATGGCCTCAGCAAGGTGAAACAACTATTCTCATGCTCATACTGGACTCTAGAAAAACCTTCTTTTTAAAAAAATAAATCCAAACCAGAAAATAAGGTAGGCTTAGGTTTAGGAGGCAGCCTGCTTGTTTGTTAAACAAGAACTAGTACTTGTCAGGTAATGGGAAAAACAATTTCTGTAATATAGAGAGAAGAAAACAAAATGTCACTTGTATGACTTAGGAATTGCTCCTTGGTTCTAGTTGTCCTCCTACAGAATAACTTAACAGAAAATAAGTATGTACACAGGAAAGGTGATGGTGACTTAGAATTTTAGAAAGATTTTCATGAGAGGAAGATACTGAAAGGAACTGGGTGGATAGATTTGGGGAGAGTTTCAGAAGCTTTTCAAAATAAGCTCTTCATAGCTACTTAAGTATTTTGTAAGAACTAAAGAATGTTGGTGAAGTTGAATGGTAATACTTTAAAAAGTTATAAACTTTTTAAACATTTAATTCCAGGTAAACTTGTGAAAAAATTGTTCATATCAGCATAGATCATTAACCCTTCCTGGTATGACTTCTACTGAAATAACAGATCACTGGTATTTCAGTAAATGGTTCTTGTAGCCCATTAATATCTTGTTTAATTTCTCAATTTCTGCTCATTCTGGAAAATCTAATCTAGATTAAAAAAGCTGAACTGATGATGAATCTATACTGCCTTGAGTCCAGTACCATAATTTCTGTTTAGCTAAATATGTTCTGAACTAGAATTTGGCTTATTCTTTCTCAAAGTATATGCTGGTTTACAATGCAAAATAAATATTGTAGCACTTTTTCTAAGGTTTATGAAATTCAATAACTTTTTGAAATATGGGCACAAGATCTAAATGCCACAATCTAACACTCCCCTGTCCTTCAATCCATATTTCTGTACTTAGTTTTTGAATGCTTCTTAAACTCAGGGGCTTGTGTAGTTTTGTCTCTGCTGTGGTCCTGAAATCCTTTTAAATACTACCAATTTCTATGAGTTGATTTTTTAGGGTTTTTTTTTTTAGCATCACCTCTACTCTGTGTTTGAGTGCATACATTTATTTATCTAACTATATTAAAATGATAATAGTTAGAATAGATGACACCTTGAAACAGTATCCTATGGAGACCTGGGCTTAAAAGCAGTAAAAACCAGTTTATACATTTCTGTAGACATCCATAGCTAAATGAACAAGGATAAAAAAACATAAAACTCAAGAATTCTCATGTGTTCAGCATAATACACATTATAACCGACAAAGACCGGAAAAATCCAAACACTACAGGGATCAGGATAAAGGTAAATGAAGTTGAAGTAGTGTCTGAAATCTCTGATTCAGTTTAGCCTTAAAACCTGTCCTACTTAAATCTGTCCTGCTAAAACATGCTTAGTCAGAGCCCCTTTATAGGGTTTGATTGTTGTTTTGGGGTGTTGTTTTGCTGTGGGTTTTGGTTTTTTTTTTGATTCTTTGTTTTCCTTCGTTTCCTCTTACCAATTTTCAGTTCCTGCCCTTAAATTGTTGCAGAAGTGTCAAAGTGTACTCTGACCTCAGGGACTGCCTGGAGGGTACCTAGATCCTGCACTGTATAGAACACAGAAAAGGTACCTCATGGGAAAAAAAAACAATTACAAAACACTGATTATGTAACTAAAATGCATTATGGGAGGTTCTTATATTTTAAAATGGAAATTATATACAGTTTTAATAACCTGCAACTATCTCGCAAAGTTGTGCCGAGTGCATGAACATGGAGAGGAGGAAAACTCTAAGTCATAGAGACTGGAGATATAAAAGATATACCTGATTGCCTACCTGATCTCTTGGAAATGCAAGATTGTTTCCTGTTGCCCATGTTTGACAAATTACAAACATAGGATATCAGCTAAGTGGTTCTGGTTCTTTCAAAGAAGGACTTTTTCCTGAAAGTTTTGTGATATTATTTCCAGTATGACAAGAAGCATACTTTTTTAAGTTGTACTGGACGACAGCAAAATCTGGTAGCCATAGATCTCAGGAGAAAGCTTAGATGGGAGTCATGTGGGAAACATTAGTTTCCACAGTGATCTAACTTTTTTATCAGACTAAGGACATATTACATTTACTTCTTGCTCAGAAAAGTATGTAGATAGCTGTGCAGCTTTGAAATACAGACTGCATCATTGACAGGATGAAAATTTCTGCCTTGGAATAAAACTCTATGAGAATTGTAGGAAGACCCATTTCATCACTAAGGGCTCACATTAATTGAATAAACATTAAAACTCTTGCTCTCTTATTCCACTTGGGCACTGTAAAGATGTTTCTAGGCTACTTCTGCTTGTTGCAAGATTAAGGAATATATTTCTCAATATATATCCTATCGGAGAAATGATCCCATTTACACTTTCATTGTTTATGTGAAAATAAGTGCTTTTATTTCACAAAATAAATATGAACATGAATTTATCTTTTCCTCAAAGGAAAATATTTGACAAAGTGTAGAAATGGTTCTGCTTTCTAAAAAAATATACATATTAGGTGTTTTTAACCCATTCAAAAATAGAAATTATGTTTTGATTGAGTCAACCGAAAGACTCTTAGAAGTTGCAGTTTGTGTAGGAAATAGCAATGGAATTGGAATATGATCAGCTGGATGAGAGAAACTGCTCCACAAGGCAGCTCACGTTTCTGAATGACTTCTTGCAAGGTTACTAGATCAGATGGGCTTCTTGCTGTTCAGTGTGAATACTCAGAAGCCTACTCCAATGTTACCACTCATGTTAAAATACCCGCTCTGACACTGGTTCTCTAGAGCCTCTAATATATGGCATAAAATATCATTATTTTTAACAGGGCAGAAAGATTTCTTGTATTAGCCCCTTAGATTTATTTTTTTTAAATATCAGATTGAGTATCTGTAGCTGAATATGTGCCTTTAAGCATTTCTATTTTATCCCCTTATTTTTCCCATTCGTATAGCATAAGTGTTCAATTTAGCATCAAATTTCTCTTCCATGGGTTTAATAGCACTTAGTTTGGTACTTATGGAAATTTCATCGGTAGAACCAATCTCTGTCAGCTTCCCCAGGGTGGAAATTACAGGGCATGGGAGAGAATATAGAGCTACTGAGGGAGAATTCCCTGGAGTGATCTCCCTTATCTTCCTCTCCAAAGCATATTAACAACAATTTCTGAAGTGCCACAGCTATATTTGGATTTTTTTTTCTGACAAATATAAGAAAAGATAAAATCTTTTGCAAAATCTCCTAAGCTAAAAGATTTGCCCCTCAGAATCTTACTGCTGGATGTGTCAGCTGTGCATGCAGTTACTCCAGTGATGTTAATAAGATGCCACTATGTCTAATAGTGCTCACAGCACTGGAGTTCAAATTACAAAATTACACTATTGAAGAAGAAAAGTCCTTTTCCACAGCTGTGAAATTACTGACTTACAGAAAATGGCAGAATATTTTGTTTAATTATTTCCCAGCTTTTAAATTAATACCATCACTGAGGATTAGAATTGGTCACACAAGTTCTGCCGCAAATAGCCTCACCTTCTACAGTTGCTGGTTTCTGTGGCAACATAATTCTTATCAGAAAAGCTCAATTTTATTGTGAAAGTTAGTGGTGCTTTTAGTGCCATAACCCTTCACATTTTGTTTGGAAATTACCTTTTATCCTTTTTTTGGGTTTTTTTTGCAGTACAGTATGATGCATATATTTTTTCTTAAACAGAACAGGAATGCTTGAGAGAAGTTAACAATAGAATATTTGGGTTGATGTATTATCATCACTAGTAAAATATCAGATGTATGTTAATCAGCTGTCATTGCCTGCAACCTTGATAATATAGGAGGGGGTAGTGTTCACAGTTAGATCTTCAGTTATTTTGAAATGGGCTGGATGTTTTTCACAAGTACAAAACCTAAACCAAGCAACCCCTCTCCAGCTATCATAGATATGTACATCCTTCAAGTACTAGGTGATATTTATACTTGTTTCTTTATAAAACTCTAAGAGTCATATCTTAACTAATGCTCACTGCCAAAATGGAATTGCTGTTTCTCATACAGTTAATATTTAACTTCATGGGGCAACTGGAAATAATAGGGTAAGAGCTCTGAAAAAAGTTGAGGTTTCTACTGGGGACAAGTTCTTCCCTTGCAGGTTTGAATGGATATTTCCAAATACGTTGCTTGCTGACAATAGGTGAATAAAAGTCGACTCATACATACGAATTTTCCTGAAGGTAATGGTAAAATTCTGTAGGAGTTGGTATTTGCTTTCTAAGCAAATTTGGCATGATATCAAATTCACTCCTGTTTTACACAACCACAATTTTTTCAATCAGGACAGTTTCCATCCCTGTTTCTGCAATGTCATTTTTTTTATGGGCAGGTAGTACTCTTACTTGTATGTCTTTGATATCTTTGAAGTCTTCTCCCACCTGCGTCAACTACATGTAGTATACTGAGCTAGTCTTTCTGAGCCATTCAGTTCTTCTAACCCTGATTATGTTGAGGTGGGCTGTGATGAGAAACTGTAAATAAATTAAGTACGTATTTTTCCATTAATTTGTTTTCATATGTTAATGTTCAATGGGAAAGTGTGACCTGTGCTGCTGGTGAGATTGGCAATAAAATAAAAAGTAAAGGATTTATAGTCCTCTCTCTCATACAAATATTAGCCACTATTTCATCTGAGGTGTCCCTTTGAAGGATGTGGGTAAGACTCTTCAAATCTGAATGAAACAAGATCAGTCTAAGCTCATTTGTAAGATCCATATTGCAGATCACCATTACAGTCATTCAGAACTGAAATTTCTTCTATGGGCATTTTATGTAAACTATGTAATCACCCTTGCACACAGAACAATTGGAAGTCTGAACTAGTTGTCTACCTCTTCTATCAGAACAAGTATGAGGAAGCAGCTGTCAGAAATTGCTAATGAGGTGCACTGATAAAGCTGTGTGAATACTTTTATCCATATTATGTCTATGCAAATTGCAATGGATGCTGAGCTATGTTAAATCATAGAGGAATTTTTATATAATTGTATATTCAGATATGTCAAATATAATTTAAATGGAATGGAATGAGGCCTATAGATGTTTGATGCTTCATGCAATCCCACAGTGGTCATTCAGTGAAAATATGACATCTTGCCACAAGCACTATTACCAAGTTTCATTATGCCTTCAAAGAAGGCTTACAAGAATGTGTTTCCCCAGTTGCAGCAGATGTTGAAGTCACTACGTGAAGAGGATAAGGTCAATGATTTCTGACTCCAGTTTGCCATTGCTTTGGTCTGTTTGACTAGATCAATGATGAAAAAGTGGCTGGTTTAGCAAAATATTTAAGGCACTGTCTAACTTCAAGCACCTAATTTAAACTTAAACCTAATTTCAGTCTATATCAATGGGATAGTTCATGTGCCCAACTGCATAATGCAGTATTAATATCTTTCTAAATAGGATTCAAGCCAATATCCTTAAGGTTCAAGGTTAGTTTTTCTTTAGCAGTAGATTCTAATTACTGGTATTCTAAGGTTCTGTGGAAAACGTTCTTTAAAACCTTCTGAAAATGTTCAAAAAATAGAAAGCCAGAAAACTAGTATAACAATATCCGTGTATTCTGGTAAACTGGTAGTAAAAAGTGCAAGCCTTATTGATTTTTGCTAATGATCAGACTGTAGACAACTTTTCCTATTTTTCTCTCTCAGTTTCATCCTTATTCCTTAAAAAAGTAAGTGGTCATCTTTAATACATCAAAATAAAGAAACAAAGAGTAAATTGTCATGGTTACATTCTTTTTCTTTTTTAACAAGGCATTATGGGAGGGTCAGATTAGTTTAAGAAATACTTAGTTCATTGTCCGGATGATAGTCACATTGCTGGATACTGATAAAATTCTATTAACCTTTTTCTAGATAATTTGGGTTTATATGCCCTTTTCATGAAGTTGGAGAGACATCAATTTGATAGGTGGACCACTCGGTGGATAAAGAACTGGCTGGATGGCCAAACGCAAAGAGTTGTGCTCAGTGGCTCAATGTCCAGCTGGAGGCCAGTAATGAGTGGTGTCCCTCAGGGATTGGTGTTGGGACTGATCTTGTTTAACATCTTTGTTGGTGACATGGACAGTGGGATTGAGTGTGCCTTCAGGAAGTTTGCCAATGACACCAAGCTGGGTGGTTCAGTCGATATGCTGGAGGGAGGGAATGCCATCCAGAGGGACCTTGACATGCTTGTGAGGTGGGCTGATGCCAACCTGACAAATTTTAATCATAACAAGTGCAAGGTCCTACACCTGGGTCGGAGTAATCCCAGTCACAGCTACAGGTTGGGCAGAGAAGAGATTCAGAGCAGCCCTGCAAAGAAGGACTTGGGGGTGGTGGTTGATGGAAAAATGAACATGAGCCTGCAGTGTGCACTTGCAGCTCAAAAAACCAACCT
>JAOEHX010042585.1:3405-15748 GCA_025448015.1 Bolborhynchus lineola
TCCAGTCCCATGATCATCCTCATGGCCCTCCTCTGGACTTGTTCCAACAGTTCCATGTCCTTTTTATGTTGAGGACCGCAGAACTGCCCGCAATACTCCAGGTGAGGTCTCACGAGAGCAGAGTAGAGGGGCAGGATCAACTCCCTGGACCTGCTGGTCACGTTCCTTTTGATGCAGCCCAGGATGCGGTTGGAATGATGAAGCTTTCTCATGGTGCCTCACTGGGGCTTGAGAAGGCAAATGGTGTTTATATGTTACTGCTGGACCCTTACTTCTGGATGGTAATGACTGACCCAAAAAGAGCAAAAGCTCATGTTTCTTAATCATTAGCACAATACAAACCAGGTGCTGGGAGGACAGCGAGGTGCTGGTTTTGCAAGGTGGTGGACATACTGAATGCTGAGCTTTGTGGAGGTCTGGAGGAGTCAGGTAGCAGTACAGCAAGAAAGAGCTATGGTCCGTCCTCACGTTTTCTTTGGGAGGGCTGGACCCAAGCCCTGAAGAAGTCTGTAGGGATCTTTCATTTGGGTTCACATAGGGATCAGTCTGTAGTGTCCTTGGAGAAACTCAAAGCAAAGAACTGCTCCTTAGCAAGACCAAAAGAGGGGAAAGGATCCCTGCTACCGTGATTTTACCTCCCACCTTTGTCATGAGCATGAGCAGAAGCACTGTCTGCATGTTCCCTGTCAAAACCCAGATAATTACTATAAAGTCACTGCTAAAAGCTGGAGCAGGGGAGGCTCTTCATAGCTGCCCTGTGGGAAGAAAGAGGATTTGTAGTTATCTCCCAATTTCTGCAGCGAACATCTGCAGCCCGTGGGGCATACCAATTAATTGGAAAAGATCTCTGAGTTAATTTCCTTTCCAGGCTGCTGTAGTGCAGGGGCCGAGGTCCACAGACCTAATTTATCAAATTAGAATAATAATAATAGAGAAATTAACTCTTCCATTACCTATGCCATGAATGAATGTTGGCATCACCAAGCATCTTCTAAGAGGTAAAGAGATGGTTCAGGCTCTCTCCTGACCTGACAGTTATGGGCACTCCCGAATTTGCTCCCCCTGCTCCTCATAGTTTCAAGAGTTTCTCAGCCTATGGCAAAGTCACCTCTGAGGTAGCAAGGCAGAGGACAATGCTGCAAGGGGTTCGGGGTGGAAGCAAGTACCATCAGCCCCACATTGTTCTTAAGAAGAATAGTTAAAGCTGATAACCACTAAAACCCTGGACCTGAAACTCCTGAGCTTTGCAGACTTTCTAGAAGCACTGCTGACTGTAGCAGGACTGATTGCATGCAAGCAGTGTGGCCTGGATGCATCTTGGTGCTTGCAAGACCATGACTAGCGCAGAAGTCTGGGTTGTTGCACTGATGAGAACAAGAACCCCTTTCAACAAAGCATGTGGGGGAGAGAAGCAGATCTTCATCACAGTGCCCCCATGTAAGACAAAGCTTTTGACAGTTAGAAGTCTCTCTACATCCCAAGGCAGAGATGGGTCCCAGGCAAGAGAGAGGAATGACTCTTGCACACTGGACATTACATATGCCACACGATTATTTTCCAGAGGGGAGAGGGAGGTGTTTATAAAATAAAAGATAAAAACTTCAAACCCCAGGTATTTCTATGAATCTGAAAGAAGGGAACATTTGCCCAAAGCTGCCATGGCTAAGAGGTGTTCTCAGGGGGCTGGCTGCCAACAGACAGCTCATACGAGAGCAGGTTTCCTCCTTGCTGTCTTTCATACTCTCAAGTGAAATTAAGAGGATGCTTTACCTTCTTGTTTGTTTGAGTCCATGGCTGCTATAGGGTGTGCGTCCTTGCAGGGACTCCTGTCCTTACTCTGGAGGGTTCTGGCTGGTCACTGGGAACATCCCATGGCTTAGAGCTGCCCACATGTGAGCCCTGCGATGGGTCAGCTGGTCTGAACCCTGAGTGCAGAAAGATGCAGAAAGGGTTTATTGAGCGGAGATGCTCAAAGTTCAGAAAACAGAGGGCAGAGGAGCAGGGATTTGAGAGGGAATGAGGCATTTTAAAGGTCTGTTTGGGTTCACAGTTGCCTCCACAAGCAGAATGGGTGCCAGTCCAAGCAAACAGTTCCCTCCCAGCCCAAGGCCATTTGTGCTTATGTGAATGAGTGATTAAGAGGTTCTATGTAATCCCACAGAGACTATTTGCTCAGCAAGATGCTTCTTGTATGAACACAGAAGTAAAATGAGACATACTCTGAATGGAAAATAAACATCTTGCCTGGGTGCTCTGCATCAAAGAACCAGCTTTTTGCTATGCAACTAATCACCCAAAATGTCCTCCAAACCTGTGTTTGGGACACAGATATTGCCTTCACAGTGCTGCTGCACAATCCTGCTGGCACTTTTGGAAGCACTTGTACTGCTTTCTCTGCCAGTTGTCTCACTGACTTTTTGAGGCACAGGAGTGCTGCAAGGCACCTCAGTGTGTAGAGCTCTGGAAATCAGAGCCAATGGAGCATGATGACATGCCCTAGTCAGTCCCTTGGTAAAGCATCTCATCAGTCTGGCAATGGAGTTAGGACTTTGGAAATGCTCTTTAGATAATGGCTGGTTAATGGCTCAGGCAGAGCCCCCCAAAAATGTATTGCACCAGCTAACCAGCATGGGCACTGTCCCACATCCATGCTTCCCCTCCCCAGGGTTCAAATGTGCTTTTGTCCAGCCTTACTAGGAAACCAGATACGATTTAGGGCTCCAGAATAACCTCACGCCTCCATGCCTGTTTGACATAGATATGCCCAAGGCTGTTGTGAGTTATCAGTAGCTTTGCTAATGGGATTGGAGGGGCCAGTGCAATTATGGCACAAAGCTCTGCTGACATAGCTCTGCCAGGAGGGCTGTGGTGATTCAGAGAAGCCTGGGGTGATGTTTTCGGGGAAGCAGACACAGAGAAAGGCACATAGCATTAAACAGATGGGAGAGATACAAAAGATGCAAGAGCCCTGGTGGCTTTAGGAAATGGCTGCAGAAGCAGTTGCTTCTGGTGCAGTGAGGAGTGTAGCTTAGGGGCCACACACTTCTGACCTGATAGCTTTCCAGTGTGGAGTTCCTGAGTGGGGAGGGTGGTGGCACCATCAGGGCCCCTGAGATGGGGTGATGCTGAGTGGTTTTGAGCTGTGGCAAGGGATGCCTCATACGGTTGGGCTGGGAGTGGCACAGCCAACAGCATACACAGCCAGCCTCCTGCTGAGGGTATGATAAGGACTGGAAGGCTTCCAGAGCACAAAGCTGGAGGGATTTGGGAGTTTGCACCTTCCTGAGATTGAGGATTAATGAAAGGATAAATGTGTTATTTGTAAGAGAGCTGCTTATGTGATCTCCTCCTACAAGATCCATTGTCTGCTCAGGACAGAGAATCCTTTGGTGACACATGGAAAATCTGAGCAAAGCTGGTGGGACTTCGGATGTGGGCTTTGTACAAACAGGCTGGGAAAGCTTCTAGGTGGGCACCTGGTTACAGTAAGATAAATGCAATAGTTTGTTTAATCTGTTTTCTATCAGATGACAGTGTAAAAGTCATTTTGTTATTCTGAAGTCTCTAAGGCTCATGGCAGAGTTTAGATGGGCAGGAACCTCTGGAGTTACCTAACTCAAAGTAGGGCTAACCTCAAAGCTGGATCAGATTGCCCAGAGCCACATCTAGTCCAGGTCTGAGTATCTCCCAGGCTGGCGACTTCTCAACCTTACTGGGCCTGTCCCAGGGCCACATTACTCCCATGGGCAAGATGGTTTTTGTTACAGCCAGTGTTTCCATTGCTGCAGCTTGTGCCCTCAGTGATTTATCCTTTCGTTGTGTCTGTGAGAAAAGCCCAACTGTCTTGTCTATAAGGCCCGTTAGGTAGTTGCAGATGGCTGTAGGACCTCCCAGCCTTCCCCTCCCCAAGCTGAACAAACTCAACTGCCTCAGCCTCTCCTATGCTGTGTGCTCCAGTCCTCTTTAGAGGAATAAATCAACAAAGAAATAAATACATATTTTTTCTGATAGGTATCCAGAATGGCAAGAACATGATTTGCTTCTGAAGCACATAAGTATGCAGTTGTTTTTAAAGTAGCTAAACCTCCTCTTTAGTAGTTTTAAGGAGCAGGTACTTAAGTTTGGGTCTCTGAGAGAAACAGACCTTCAACATCAGCTTCAGTAGCAGCTTGTTTAGTAGCAAAGTTGTTAAAGTTTGCTTCCAGCTTAGACTAGTCAATGCCATAGCAAATTCATGAGGCTTCCATTACTGGGACCAGTGTGTTTAACACTGAGAACTGTTTTAAAAATTCAGAATTGTTTCTGCAACGCTGGGGATAAAGGAACACATAGGAAAGGCAAAACAGATATGAAAGAAACATAAACCTCACCCGTGACAAACTTTTGCGCAGCTTTTTGCTGGAAATGAATTTTTTTTTTTTGTAATAAGAGCATGTACATATTTTTACCCATTCTGCTTTTATATTATTAATGTTTTACCATGCCAGTTACAGCAGCACAGCAGTACATAATTGTTATCTATGAATAATAATAATTAGCAAACATCAATTACTGTGGAATTAGTTATATTAATATATGTTAAATACACTAACTGCATGGTATGTCCTGAAAATTTTATAATTTTATTATCCACTGGCTCAATTATTCTGGGGATTCCTTAATCTCTGGTGACAATGTGAGATTGGTACCTTTGGCCTTCACAAGGCAGGGTGACCATACCCGGCCAGTACCAAAATCATTTATTGTGGGAGAATGCCAAAATGAGAGTATCTAACCCATACTCTGCACAGCTTAGGGGACTGTAATACATGAGGAAACAACGCATAAGGCAGACATCCAAGGTGAGGAAAAGACAGAATTATAGTATGATTCAGTTTCTTCAGGTGCTCTTTACTTCCACCATCTCCTCCCAGGCATTGGAGATCTCAAAATGCTTGTGTCTCCACCTAGGTCCCACTTGGGCATGTTCCCTTGCCCATTACATGACCAGGGCTATGCCACTAGTCTCACAGATTCAGGCTGAGGGATGCAACACAAAGAGTACCTGAGTCTACCCTCCCCTAACACATGGAAACCTGCAGTTGTCATGCATGGAGGAGAAGTTCACAGGAGGGCATTCCCCCTTCTGCTGTGCTACAAGTGATGACAAAGAGAGAGGTTTGTCTGATATGGAGAAAAATAACCTGCATGAGGTTTTAATGACAGTGAAGCAATACTTGTAGAAGGGCTTGTATGAGGATGTGTCATTGCCCTATTACCTATCTTCTGTTCTCATGGACTTTCAGGGCCACAGAAGGCTGGAAGATACGCCCTTGGCATAGTATCTCATCTCTTGTTTTATAAAAAACACTGAGTTCTTTCTATCACAAGTAATTTTTCCTTATAGAGGGAAGTCAAAGCAATGGAGATTTAACACTCATGCAGACAAGGACAATGTCTGAGTGCAGCCTCTGTCCTCTGCAGAGCTCAGAAGTGAGGTTTGAAACTGGGACAACAGGGATGCTGCCATCCCCTCTGCTCCAGCACCACCAGCTCTGCTATATGACCGCACTGCAAAGTAGGTTGACCTTGGTTAAGTGGGTCCAAAAATCTTCCCTGCTTACAGTTATGGAGTAACTGTCTTTCATGTGTCCTCTGTCTGCAGACCGCAATTTCCTGAGTCACCCCTCCGTTCTTTGTTCCATCAAATAATTGCATTACAGTGGCTACTTTATGTTAAGGAATCACTGCTGGACTCCATGATAACATTGCCTGCCTGTCCCTTGTTCTTCTGAACTGCTGAATATACAGAGCAGAATTTCTTTCCACATCACTAAACCAAACAAAATGTGCACCTCACTATGGTTTGGAGTGAAAGCTTGTCCTCTGTTCTTC
Organism: Bolborhynchus lineola; assembly: GCA_025448015.1. Classification (NCBI taxonomy): domain Eukaryota; kingdom Metazoa; phylum Chordata; class Aves; order Psittaciformes; family Psittacidae; genus Bolborhynchus; species Bolborhynchus lineola. Next base: position 9,280 of record JAOEHX010042585.1, read on the forward strand.
CTGACTGCCAGGTAGGGAAGCTGTTAACACTGTCCTTACCAGGGACAAGGCTTTCAGTCAGCCTAAGCTGATTGAGCAGTGTCTGGCTTGTTCCTAAAGCACACAGAAAGGGATTGGAAAATAGGATTGACTTCCGGCCATAAGACCCTTAATGTGGGCTGCTTGATCAAATCCTACCTCTGCTGGCAGTGAACAAGTCATAACCTCACAGCAGAGTCTAGGTGAGTAGAAACCCTTGTATATCTTTAGTCCAACTTCCTGTTTGGATCAAGGCTAACTCCAACCTAGATAGGTTCCTTAGAGCTGCGTCCAGTTCAGGTCTGAATATTTCCTCCAGTATCCTGGGGAAGAATATTTTTCCTTACACGCAGTCAGGATGTCCTTTGCTGCAGCTTTTGCCCATTGCCTTTCACTGTGCACCTCTGGGAAGAACATGGACTCTGTCTGCTTTATAGCTCCCTTGAGGCAGTGAAAAACTGCAAGAAGATCCCCCCCTTTACCTCTTTTTCTCAGTACTCAGCAAGCCCCACACTCTTAACCCCTTCCCATATGCACACACGAGTGCATGTGCACACTGGAAGTAAAAGTTAGTCCTCCATACGGCTACTTTCCTAAACCACCATCAGGCATCTACCCCTGGCAAATACAAGGTTTGCCTCACATGCCAACCCATCACGGGGTAGTTTCCTCATGAACAAGGATGTGTTATTGTTCCTCTGCAAGCTTCTCACTGGACAGGTTCAACGACCAGTCACATGAAGCCATCCATCAGACTGTTTTGGCTTGCAATCCAAGCCCATGGACCCCCTACTTTAAGGACAAGAAATGACAAAGATGTTCTTGTTTCTTCAGAGCTGAGCATTAAAACACATTTACCTCCCTGCAGCTCTCATCCAGCTAAAATGACATCTCTGGAGCAAACTCCAGAGAACAGTTTCAGGGTGTTAAAGCCACCAGGTTCCTCCACTGTGGCTAAAGGAAATAGTTTCCTCTTTTGACTGTATCTTCCCGCCAGCAGCCAAATCTGACAAGCCCAAGAACCAAAGCTGTGCCACCTCTGACACTAGTGATTGCCGTGATTCTGGCCACCGGTGTGCAGCAAAGAATACTGCCCTGGTGCCTTGTAGCTGGCACTGCAGCCCCCCCAGTGCAGAGCAGAAGGCATGTGAAAGTTAACAGAGCCTGAGCCAGAGCCCGCTTCCCATGAGATTCCCATGGAAAATGATGAAAAGTTGTGGATGAGCAGGGAAGTCCCTCTCTAGCTATGCTTCAGGCACAGGGTCAAGGACCACAGTGAGGTGTCCCTAAGATAGGATTCCTGACAGAGCTGTGCAAAATGGAGGGAGAGAAGGCAGGTCCTGCAGCCTGTGCTGCGTCTGTGTGACCGTGCTCACCCTTCCAGTGCTCCCCCCACATGGAATGGCACAACTGGGAGAAGCAATCAGCTGTGGAGATGATCACTTATTACAAAGAGTGACCAAATAACCCAAGCATCAGCATGCAAACAGCCAAAGTTGAGTAAAGCATTTACAGCCCAGCCTTGATGGACAACAGTAACTGTATGTTTGGCTTTCTGTCCCATTCTGCTTCTGAAACCATGACATGGGTAGCAGTGCAAGGAAATCCATTTGCACTTCTGCTGCTTCAGTTGTTAAACATCCACAATTGTCGTAAATAAAAGCTTGGGGTCTGCCTGGTGACAGTCTCAATCCTGCTGGCTGAGATTGCTGGCTGTTTTTAATAGCCCACTTCAAGAACAAGCCCCAGTCCTCTACAGAGAGCAAAAATTTAGTGATTTTCTCTCATCACTCTCATGCTTTGTCTCCAGCTGTCATTCAGATGCTTCAGTTCAGCATGATACCTCAATTTATCTCTTAAGTGGTAACGGCAAAAAAAAAAAACCCACATCTTTTTACTCTGGTATTTTAGAAACCTTGCTATAAATGCAGCCTCACAAGACTCTCCAGCACACTAAGAAGCTAGATCTCCATACACAGTCTTAGAAGAAATCAGATGGAAATAACTGTGGGCACATAAGATGCAAAATACTTTAAATACCTTTGTATGTACTGCACATGCAACGTTAAATAGCGATGTCTCTAGCTTTCCCGACAATACGAAAAACTATATTATTAATCCCACTCTTCATTCCATGCCGAGTATAGTTTAAACTTACCCCAGGCTGTCTGAAGATCCTTCTGAACTTGCGCTTGCCAGAGTTGGGAATTAGCACTGTGCAGGAAAGGAGAGAGAACAGAGCAATGGTTGCTTGACGTTCCCGGGATGGGACTGTCACATGCTAATCACTGATTTGAAATGCAAGCATAACAAATGCCTTCTAATTATGTAATCTTTGGGTCACATCCTTGCATGCCCATGCGGTAATCAGGGCTGTGCGCTGGGATGATACTGACTTTTTTCCTCTTTAATTAGAATTGCACACTGCTGTGGAGGGAGGGTGAGAAACCTTGAGAAGAGATGGGCAGAGGGGGCCACGTGGTGGGAGCTAATGTAGTGTCTGTGATACTTCCCTGAGCTCCAAGGCTCTAAAGTATCTCCTTAAGTACCAAACCAGGCATCCTGCAGTTGGGGACAGGGTGATGGAACCAGCTCCTCCCTGCTTTCTCTGACACCCTCAGTCTCCTACCGTGCATGGCCTCATGAGGAATGCCAGGGCCAAAGGGAGCCCTTTCTTTCATTCAGGGACAAGAGAAAGGTTGCCAAAGTAGCAACTATTAGCATTTCTGTATGTTCTGTTGCTTGTTAGATCATGAAAAATGTCCTTTGAGTAAAAATAAATAAGAGCTTGGAGTGATACGGGAGAGTGGGAGGCAGCAGCATTCCACAACTTGCTCTGTTTCTTCACTAAGGTCCTGCAGGACTTTTTGCTCCAAAGGGCATCAAGAAAGCAGAGGAGAATGCAGGTAACCCAAGGCTATGGGGTATGAGGAAAAGGTTTGAATCAATCCAGTGAGATACTCCAACACATAAGAGCAGGGAGATATAAAGGAGGAACAGTAACAGAAGCCAGACTGATTTCTTCCTAAAAGGCAAAGCTCTGCTTCAAGGTATTTGTCAGCCAGAAAACATGAGATGTAAAAATGTACAACCTAAAATCAGCTTAATTGCTGTGGAGGACAGGCTCACAGATTAACACTGTGTGGAAGATGCTGCTACCTCTGAAGACAAGGACTAGGGACAGAGGATGCTGTATTTCTTTTTTTGGAGCTATTTTAGGAACAAAACACAATAAAATTGAACAAAATAAAATGATCATTCGGAAGGAGTTTGCTGGGAAGTGCATTTTTGGTGTGAATTCAACAAACAGATCAAGCTAGGAAAGATTTAAAAAACAAATAAAAACATTTAGCTTCACAAATCTGTGGACAAAACATTTCAAATAGAGATTTTCCTGCAGGCAGCTTTAAGACAAAGGACTGAAAAGTGTTATATTCCCAAATGATCCATGAGCCTCTTTATTTCTGATGGCCCAGTATGTTCCAGTCTGCTGATAATGTGCTTGGTTTTATTTTGCTAAAAAACCACAGGGCCCAAGATTTTTCCTAATCCTAGAAAAATGGGTTGAGTATTTCAGAGCGCTTCTGAAGGAACAGTATTTATACATTGTGCCTGCAAATTGAAGCAAGGACAGGTATTTACTAAAACTCCATTAAATATCTGGCAATGACATTTTTCTCTGACAGCACTGGTATGTTGTGTTGGATTTTTAATCAACTAGAAAGCAGGGTTTCTGCTTTGTAAAGCAAAGTTTTCAGACTCATCGTGCAGAGACCTTTGATGATCAAACCCAAACAAAAATAGAAATTGGTATTTCATTGCATTAGACTTTCTGATCAGACAGAGGCAGTGATCAGTCTTCCCTGTGCATTCTCCTGTCTACTTTCCTTCCCCATAGCAGAGGTCTGTCCTTGAGCAGTCTGGTATCAGAGCCTGGGGTTTATGGGGCTTCACCTGTGAGGAGTAACTACCACATTCCAGATGCACTTGTTCTCTGCCCTGACCCTCCTATACAACATCTGGCTTAAGGTAACATGATCATAGGAGCATTATGTTTGCAGAAGCTTCTGTGGATGGCGAAGTTTGTTTTCCAGAGAAAGTTAAAAAAGTTGAGCATAAATTAGGCATCTTTTTTTTTGATGACAGGTTTTTTCTTTGAAAGACATTTCTAGGACAAGTTAAACATACTCAGTGGTTATTTGTAATAAATACATGAAGAAATCAATGCCTGTTGGAAACTGGTCACAGCTGTTGAGCCCAGAATTCAATTAGAGATCTGCCTTTAACCCATGCTAATGTCCATGCTAAACAGTCACATTTACAACTTCTGCTTCAATCCCATTGGATTGGCCATGAAATGTGCCACTCCACTGCATTTCCATCTATAAAGGAACCTTCTCCTGCCATCCTATAATGGCACGAATCCAGCCTGTTCATAATGCAATCATTTTGTGGCAGCATGATGATACATGCAATACCCAGATAAGGAAATTGCCAAGAATAAGAACCTTCCCAGTGTAGTGTAAATACCTGCATTAACATTCTCCCACGCTGTAATCTGTGAAAGTGTTGACCTACAAAGCACACAGGTTGGAGAGCCAAGGGACATATTGCTTTCTTTGAAAAAGTGTATTTATACCAAAACCCCAGCATGCAGCCTCTATGGGAAGAACTTCATAGTCCCAGTCATAATTTGAAGTTACCAGGCATTAGGTCCTACAAAGTTTATCCTGAATGTCATTAAGGGCATCTTAAAGAAGTGTAAGTTTATGCAGCCAGTTACTGTGTGCTCTTGGTGTAAAACTCCATCCTCTCTCCCCTATCCTGATATAAGATGCTGTGACAAAGATTTACAGCCTCCTGCCCTGTGAATTCAGCCCTCATAGACCACATATTTCTCCTGATTTTTGAAATCTGTGATCAAGTTCATCATTATACCCAAAACCTGCTATAAATAAGAAATATCCATGCATCTGCATCCCTTGCAAATGAGGGGAAAATAACTTCTAAACTCAATTAGTGGAGATTTGTTTCCATTAAAAATTTAAGCCACCTTCAAGCCACAGCAAGTTGCTGTGGTGCTGCCTATGTATGTTCTTCCACGAAAGCCACAGTGATTTGGTGAACTGACACCTATCTCCTGTGAGCAGGAAGAAACTGGCAGTCCTGAAGCTTGGCAAGATAACCTTCATTGGGCTGTCAGGGAGTGGTGTGTATTAACAGTCACAAAACAGTGTCAAAAAAGAGAAGTCTTAATTCCCTGTAGTAGAGGCACAACTCCATGTAATCTTCTAAAGTATTGAAATAAATGTCTTCAATTTTTCACCAAACATTTGTCATACAGGCTCCCATTTTGTATCTAGGTACATTCTGTGACATGTATTTCATTTGGTGTCTAATCTATTTAAAAACAGAATCGGTCATCCTTCCAGTACTATTGTGGCTACTATTTTTAGTCAGCAGGGCAAGACAGAGCTATTTTCCTGATGAAACACCACGTATTACCAAACACTCATTTCAGACTAATTTCAGATACTGCACTGAGGAGGTACTTGAAAAATTAAACCAAAATAAAACCTAGCAACTGTGTCAGAGAAGCCATTTAAGGAGAGTAAACATGAATGCTCTCATATCATTTTTTATGGTTAATTTTCTCATTAGATCTGCAAATAACTCATCCACCCTGACAGCCTCAGGGGTTAATTCATTTTGCTGGATTTTCTTTCTGTGGAGCAAGTCTTCCATTTGTCCAGCCCAAGCCATGCTTGGGACTTTAAATCTGTGCTGTAAAGCATTTCTGTGCCCTAAAATTAGTTCTTATATCTGTATTTATAAGATACCAAAAAAAGGACAGGCTGGATCTAATAAAGCCACAAGATGCCATTTTCTGATTTCAGATCTTTATTTGCTTTGTTATTTGTTATTCAAATTTGTTACATCATTATTCAGTTTCAAGGACTGTCTCCTCTCCAGCGTCAATAAAGTAAGTAATTTTCCTATGCTTACTAATTCATTCCTGCAGAACTCGGTAAACAAGGGCAGCTAAACAATGGTCATACAGAGGTCCCCTGTTCCATGCTGGGATCTGTGTGTGGCATATCCACATGCGCAGGAGGGCCATGCCTACCTCTCCGTGTGCACAGCCTGTTTGTGCAGGGATTTCATGTTGACCCCACATTTGCAGGGAACCAGGGGTCTCCAGAGGGGCTTATCTCTGTGCGGCGCCAGCACTTGTCACTCGTGTAACCCTCTCCCTGAAATTGGTATAGATTTCTTATGGTTTAATCCTATACACTCAGTTTTGAAAGAGGAGCTAGATGTGCATGCAGCTGTGGAGTCCTCAGTACAGGAAAGATACGGACCTGTTAGAGAGGTGATTCCAAGAAAGGAGTCTGAAATTAGAAAAGGCAGCGTAAAAACTTTATTTACAGCGCTGGATGCACGGGGGATC
>JAOEHX010042587.1:0-28955 GCA_025448015.1 Bolborhynchus lineola
GCCGCGGCACCGGCTCGGTCCGCAGGGAGCGGGGCCGCACCTGCCCCGGAGCATCCCCCGGGAGCGGGTGGGAGGCGGTGCCGGGGGTGCCCGTGGCGGATGCGGTGCCGGGAGGAGCGGGATGGGAGCCGAGGGGATGGGGGAGAGGGGGGCGAGGGCACTCGACCCCCGGTGGGACAGCCCCGGTGTCCCCGCTACACCCCACGGCTGCGGGCACCCGGGACCCCTAAACCACAGCCCAGGCTGCAGCCGGGACGAGAACACCCCCAGACCATCGCTGCACTGCAAGCATGGGGGCTGCGGCCGTGCCCCCCAGTCCCCAAGGCCTCCCCGGTGAGGTGCTGCCGGGGCCGGTTCACCGAGGCCCCCCTGGCTCGGGGCAGCGGTTCCCAGGCAGTGGCTCGGGAACGGGAGCTCTTTCCCGTGCCATCCATCATCCCCGCTGAAAGCCCGTTGACGTCAACCCCGTCCCGTGCGTGCTGGGGAACGGGGGTCGGGACTGGTGAAACGGATGGGTCCTGCTTCGAGGGAGTGGCACCGAGCAGCTCACCTCTCCAGCTGGTGCTTCGGACATGGCTTTGGCTCGGCTTGATCCGTGATCCGCGGTGCTTTGGGCAGGTGCCATGGCTGGTTCTGTAGGGAAATCCAGGACAGAACGGGTGAGGAGGAGCAGAACGATGCCCTGGGGTGGGCAGAAGGGCTGCGCTGCTCCCTGCTTACTACAACCGGGGCTGTTCCAGTGTGTGGGGAGAAGCCTGAGGGCAGCGTGGGCATCGCTTGCTCCAGACACAGAGAAGCACTGAGATGGGGATGGGCCACATCAGTCCCTAAAGCCAGGGCCACTCGTGGGTGCTCATGCTGAGCAGCAGAGGTGTCCCCGTGGGAAGTGGTGGCTGTGCTGGGCTCTGTGATGGCCAATGCTCCTCCTGGGGGTCTGGGCAGGATAGTGAGGGAGCTTTGGAGGCTGAGCAAAGCACTTGACCCTGGACTGAATTGCATCACTTGGTGCACAGGGAACATCCCATGGGGCTGTGCTGCCTATTGCATTAATGTGCTGCGAGCAGGAGCCTGTGGACCCCTAGGGCCTTGGCACGGGGATGGGCTTTGCTTGCAGCACAAATGCTGTGCGGGGCCATCCCTGCACCGTGGGACACGGGGCTGCCCGCCCAAACGCTGCCCGAGCCAGGCAGGGGCTGAGCCCCAGCTCAGACGTGTGCCTGTTCCTCCCTACATGAGCGCCCCTCAGAAGCCAGCCCTTGTGCTGTGCTCGCATCTCCCGCTGTACCTGTTCCAACACCCTTTGTGAGGGCAGACTCCTGCCACCTCCCATGTCCCAGTTCTCTCTGCAGTCACAGCACTCCCAGGCTCTCGCTTCATCCTCATTTTCAGCCCCATCCTCACAGCACCGCTCACAATAACCTGTATGGGACATGGACAGAGGATGATGAGATCGCAGCATCTTGGTCTGCTTCTTCCATGGCTCCTTTCATCTCAAGGCACGGGGCAAATCCTCCCCAGCTTCCCCCACGTAGTCCAGCTTTGTCCTCCTGCCGGTTCTGCTGCCCCTCAAACTGAGCCAGCCCGTGCCTCCGGGCCCTCTGCAGGCTCCCGGCTGCTCTCGCTGCAGCACAGCCTACACAGAGCATCACATTGATGCAAGAGACACTTTAAAGTTAGGAAAATGCCTCATTTTCCTACCTGCGAAGCCCAGGTTGCGTGGCACCGTCTCCTTCCTTCCATTTCAACTCACTCCAAATGTTTTGTCGCAGCACCACAAGTATCAGGAAACAGGCTCCTGTAGTGATGACTTGAGAGTGCTTCCGTGCAGGACTGACAGCCCTGCTGCCACTGTGCTCGCTGCCTGCCAGGCCCCAGGGCTCCGGGTGCTGGACCGTGGTAGGAGCCTCCTGGCTCCTCACCCTTCCCACAGACAAAGGGACTCCAGAGCTGGAGTCCTCAGCCTGCAAATGGGGAACTGCTCCTACTTTAGTTGTTGGGTGGTGAGTGATGTGCTCCAGGGTCCCATCATCACATCCTTCTGCTCTGCCAGGGATGTGGGTGCCGGTGCTGCTCCAGCCACGGGCAGTGCCAGGCTCCCGCTGTCTCTTGGCATCGCTCCGGCTCACAGAAGCCTTCCCACAGCAAGTTTTCTGCTGATCCGTTAAGAAGCTTTGCTGGAATAGCGCTGTCTTAGCATTTAAAAAGCAACTTTTTCTGCAAGCAGCCTAGTCCACCCTGGCTCCCACTGGGAACAAGCTGGGACCTGCAGCTGAATGTGTGCTGGGCAGGGCAGGGCAGTCGGATCTGGTCAGGCAGAGTCAGGGCTGCTGGCACCAAGCTGCGATGGGGCCACATTCATCACCCTGTGATGGACGTGGAGCTGGGGAGGTGGAGGGCATTGGTGGTTTCAGTCACCCATCCTGGAGCTGCAGGTCCTGGGTGCCTGCGGCATTGGGCACCTCTGCTGCGGGCAGGCTCAAGTGACCGCAGTATGGTCAGTGCCTTGATGTGACCCCAAAGGGACTCCGGAGCTCTCAGCCACTGAAAGGCAAAGACAGATTTGCTGGTGCAGAAAGGGGAGGGAAAGAGGGGGCTGGTGGAAGGAAATCAGATGCTCTCTCCGAGAGGAGGATGCCGGCAGCAGCAGTGGAAAGCCGGAGCTGACAGCAGCTCTCCCCCTGGAGAAAACGGCTCCATGAAATATTGATGGGATTCACACACAGAGACAGGCTGTGTGAGCTGCATTGCAGAGCTCGGAGCCGTGCAGCCGGGAAGGCAGCGGCTACTGGGAAACGGGAAGAGCTCCTTCCCACAGCCCCTGCATGCTGGGGAGAGCCGCACCAGCCCCAGCGTGGCAGTGCAGGCCAGGCACGGGGCTGGGGGGTGCGCACAGGAGATCCCGTCCCTGGTCCATCCTGGGGGCCACCAGTGGCCCTGGGCTGGTTTCCTACATCCCCCCTGCCTCCCCATGGAAGTGCCCCAGTTCCTGGGGCCGCATGGCTGCAGCACCGCACTGCCCAAGGCTGCTGCTGGCGGTGGCCGTGTGCCTGCTCAGGCACATCCCCAGCAAGGCTCTGCTCCCCCCAGACTGCCCATCATGGCCAGAACCAGCAGCAGGGTGCAGGCAGCGGAGGCACCGAGCTCTGTCCTGCAGGAGCCTGACCCTGCAGCATGCCTGCGGGATGGGGCTGCAGCACCAGGAACGTGCCGGTGCGTGCCCCAGTGCCATGAGCCCTCGTTGCCAGGCAGGTGACCCGGCAGAGCTGCCCGTCCCTCACCGCAGCTTTTGCTTGGTGGCTTTTGCTCCTCTGATGCTTTTATGTTGCCTTGGAAACGGCAGGATTCGGTGCAGATCTGATTTAACCGGGTGGCAGACATGACACAGGGAAAGGAGCAGTGTCAGGACATGGTCACGGGTGTCTCAAAGGCCCCAAGATCAGGCCACCGTATCCATCCTCCCACCCAGTGAAAGATGGCCACAAGGCGGGTGCAGGAAGATGCCCTGGTCCTGCCTCTCCCTCCTGGAGGTACTCAGTTCCCTGTCCCAGTGCTCCCAGATGGAGCCAGGAGCATCACTGCAGCTGGAGTGGGGATGGCAATGAGTTACCATGGCTGAAGTGCTCCTGGACACAGTAGGGATGAGGAGGACACCTGCTCCTGCATGGGACAGTTGGTTCTTCTGTGGCATCGAGGTGCTGGAGACCCCACCGCAGGGCTGCAGCTCCGGTGGTCCTTGCACTGGGTCCCAGTGCTGCTCCCAGTCCATCCTTTGCCCCGGAGCAGTGCAGGGAGAGCAGCGGGAGCAGAAAGGCCGCTCAGACCTGACCTGCTCCTGGGCTTGAGGAGAGCCATCCCACTGCCAATCCTGGAAGAGAGGTGATGCATTGCTTGCGTTGCTGGAAGAGCTGTCCCCATGAAGCCATCTCTCAGCCCTTTAGGACACCCACAGGCCACATTAGCCACTGTCACTACATCCCACCAGCAGGCCTGTGGGGGGGAACCAAGCTCTTCATCCACAGCAGCCCTTCCCATCCCAGTGGATATCCTCCAGCTGCCTCAGCCACACTGCTAAGCTCCACTTTTCCTGCAGATGGAGCCGATTTGGACCCATCCTTTCCAGGGAGGTCATGCAGGAGCTTTAGTGCTGTGCCTGCAGCAAGTGTCAGCCAGAGTATCACTGCTGTAACCTGCCTAAGCACTGAGATGCTCAACTCCAGTAATTGGAGCTGCAAGTTCTCAGCTCACGTGCCCTGATTTGTACCTCTTGCTGGGCAATTAAAGCTCTACGAGCACCTGCCTATCAAACCTGGAGCAATTAATGAGCATCAAGTACTTTTAGGGAAATAACCCCTTGCTTTACTTGCTGATATCTAGGAGGAGCACGTGCTTGTGAATGGTGCTGCTGCTTGCCCAGGGTGCTGTGCCCTGCTCAGGACCTGCAGGTCCCGCAGCAGCAGCCATAGGGAGCTTTTCTTCTGCCCAAAACAGTGATTTTAGGTCCTACCTTCTCCAGATGCCAACAGCACTGCGGGGCTCTCCCTCGCTGCTGGAGGCTGCCCAGGGCAGGGGAGCTGCTTCCCCACTGCTGGGGCTTTCAGACCCCATCCTGCCTGGGAACACCGACCTGGAGAGCTTTGAGGGTGCAGAGGACTCCCAACCCCCCTCCTCCATCCCCTGCCAGCCACCAGCGCAGCAGCCCCACCATTCTCATTTATCACCTCCCTCCTCAGCCCACCTGTGTGTGGGCTCCCGATGGGCTCCTCCCTCCTTCCCCAGAGCCTGGGCCAAAACACCCGATTTTTTTAATAGAATCATGGAATAATTTGGGTTGGAAGGGACCTGAAAGCACTCCCAAGCCCCTGCCATGGGCAGGGACACCTCCCACTAAACCATTGTCACCCAGGGCTCTGTCCAACCCGGCCTCGAACACTGCCAGGGATGGAGCGTTCGCAGCTTCCCTGGGCACCCTGTGCCAGTGCCTCGGCGCCCTCACAGGGAAGAGCTTCTGCTTTATCTCTAACCTGAACTTCCCATGTTTCAGTTTGAACCCATCACCCCATGTCCTATCACTCCAGTCCCTAATGAAGAGTCCCTCCCCAGCATCCTTTAGGCCCCATTCAGACCCCAGAAGCTGCTCTGAGGTCTCCACGCAGCCTTCTCTTCTCCAGGCTGAAGAGCCCCAGTGTTCTCAGCCTGTCTCCATAAGGGAGGTGCTCCAGCCCCTGAGCATCCTCGTGGCCTTCTCTAGACTTGCTCCAACAGCCCCATGTCCTCCTTACACTGAGGACACCAGAACTGCACCCAGTGCTGGAAGTGGGGTCTCATGAGAGCAGAGCATGGGGCAGGATCACCTCCTTCGACCTGCTGGTCACACTCCTTTGGGTGCAGCCTGGTTGGTTGCAGCCTGACATGGTTGGTTTCCAGGCTCAAGCGTGCACTGAAGCTGGTTCATGTTCAGTTTCTCATCAACCATCACCCCCGAGTCCTTCTTCTTAGGCTGCTCATTACTGGGCTCCAGGTTTCCCATCAATACTTTGCCCCTCATGTCTATATCAGTGGGATATTTGGGGCTCCCTTACAGCCCTGCGTTGTTCCTCAGCACATGCAGCCCCAGAGGCCCTCCACTCACTAGGATGCACCGCCAGTGGGGCTGTACAGCCCCCTCTGCTCCCTGGGGTCCCCTGAGACCCCCAACCCCACTTTTCCCAGCCCCACCATCGCCCAGCAGGTCCATGTTGTCCAGTTGGAGGGACCCAGCAGGGTCATTGGGCACCCAAAGCCTGGCACAGGGGTGTCCCCAGCGTGGCCGAGGCGCATCCCACCCCGCTGGACCCTTCTGCCCGTGCTTCGGGCCGGCAGGAGCACTGGGTCAGGGATGTAACCATGGAGATGCTGAAGCAGAGGCACAGCCCCGCTCTCCCGAACCCTTGAAAGATTAACCATCGCCATCACCTCCGTCTCCGGCCGGGGATGGGTCCTGGAGCTGAGCCTCGGCGGGGACAGCGCTGCCCGCTCCTCCCGCACGGCCGCAGGGCGGTAAGGTGCCTCCCCTCCCCTTTGTCTTTGGGTGCCGGTGTGGGGAGGGCAGGGTCCAGCCCCGGCCGCCTCCCGGGGCTCGGGGGCCGCAGCAGCGATTGGAACGCAACGGGGAGCACGTTTTGTTGCCGGCTGTGCTGGGCTGCGCGTTGTGCACCGGCGCCAGGCGCGGGAGGATGCTACAGCCGTGACACCGCTCCCGGGTGCTCCCGGCGGCTCCGCGCATCCCATCCCCATCCCGGCCCGCGCGGCAGCCGGCGCCGGCTCCCTGGGGAACGCGGCGATCGGGGCCGTGTCCCGGGAGGACGGTGCGAGGAGCCGGTAAGCGCTGGTGACTCGGGATGCGTGTCCATGGTGGGGAAGGAGCGGACGTGCGTGAGAGCCCGCGGCCGCGGTCGCGCCGGTGGTGTGCACTATATTGATATATGAAATAGAGAGTGGGGGTGGTGGGAAGCGGGTGGGTTGCCTGGACCCCCCCGCGCTGCTGGCTCAGGGAGCCGGGAGCAGGGGCAGCACCGCGCTTGCTGTGCCAGCCGGGAATGCTGTTGCGGTGCCGAGGCCGGCTCGGCGGTGGGAGCCTCGGGCTCTGGTGCTCGGGCACGGTCCCAGCAGCGAGCACTGGGCACCTCCCTGATCTCCCCATCCAGCACCCACCGGCAGCAGGTTGTGGAAGGAGAATACGCGTTAAAACCGCGGGCATGGGAAAGAGCATCCTGTGGGCTGAGGAGCATGCGGGCCGCATCCTTTGCAGTGGCTTATCCGTGCGTGTGATGCATTGGAAATGATCCCATTAGTGCTCCGCTCTCCTCATCTAATTTGCTTCCACCAGAGCCCGGCGCTCTCCCGGCAGCTGAGACGCCAGCGGGGAAAACAGCAGCAGGAGCCCTTTGTGCTTCCTGGCCGCTGCCGGGATGTGCCTCAGCTTTCCTCACTGGAACACCGCGTGGGGAGGCCTGAGCCGGGCGCTGCGCCCGCCGGGCCCCGTGCAAAGGGATGGGTGTTTCCTTAGGCACTGTCTAACGGCAGGCTTGCAGGTGGGGAAACTGAGGCACGGGGTAGGGGGGCGGCGGGGGACATAGGGAGCACTGCGCTGTGCCTGGGGCAGAGGGTGGGATCCATTCCCTGTAGCAGGAGCTTCCTAAGAAAAAATCCACCCTTGTGAGCGGCTGCAGTGGGTTTGGAGCCCGGAGGGGGCTGGAGAGTGGCCCTTGGCATCAGAAAATGCTCATCCCAAAGGTCCTGGTTCTTCCTCGGTGCCTCCTTGAGCAGGCGCTGAACACGGGACAGGCGCTGCTGGCTGCTCTCTTCTATCCCTGCTTGCCATGGGCACACAGTGTGAGGTGGCTCCAAGCAGGTGCTTGCCCCTCACCAAAGAGCTCAGACCCTCAGGGAAGAGCTTATTCAGCAGCAAATGGAATGTGTGTACATGAGGGGAGCGTGTGCTGCTGCTGGGGGTACCCCAAATCCCACTGGATCGAGCCGGGGTCCCGCTCGGCGCTGAGCACCAATGGGGATGAGGAGTGGAAGGGGCGCCTGAGGGAACCTGGGCAGAGAAGGAGGGAAAATACCAACCAGGAGGGAAACGTGGGCTGGGTGCTGCTCTCTGGGAGCCCATCAATGATGGCAGTGACTGATTACTAATTGCCCCTGTTACATCCCTCCTGTAACTGATAAATCCATGAGCTCAGCAGCGCTGGAGCTGAGCCTGCGGCTTCCCTCAGGGACTGTGCCCCTGTGAAGCTCCTTCTCCAGGTGGCAAGGGGCAGCAGAAGCCCCCTCCTTGCCCTGCTCCCCTGTTCCCATCACTCATCCCTGCATTCGCTGCCATCTCTCTCTTGAAAGAGAAATGTTTTTCCAGGCGCTGCCTCCATCCATTATCATAAAGTGGCTTCACTTGGCCTGGAGTTAATAATTCACCTTTCTTCAGAAGATGGATGCTTCCATCCCACTGGAGTTTAAATATTCATGGAGAAAGGAAGGCAGCAGCCGGGGGAGGTTTGGCTGTACCCGAGCCTCAGCATCCCCTCCTCCCCCTGCCCACCGGGCATCATGGGCTGATGGGGGGTCCTGCACCCATGGGTGGGGAAACACGGTCCCCATAGGTCGCGATGCCCACATTCCATGGCTTTGTCCATCGCTGCCTCCCCCCGCAGCTGATCCCTGCCAGCGGCTGACCATGTTCAACGGGGATGCGGCCCCCGGCGCAGGCAGGAGCGTGGTGCGCAGCTCCAGCATCAGCGGTGAGATGTACAGCAGCGAGAAGAGCGCGCGGGGCAGCGCTGACGCCGGCACCGCCGGCACCGCCGGCAAGAAGCGGCGCTCCAGCCTCGGCGCCAAGATGGTGGCCATCGTGGGGCTGTCCCAGTGGAGCAAGAGCACGCTGCAGCTGAACCAGACCGGTGAGCGCTGCGCACCCCCCGCGCCCCCTCAGCCCCCGGAGCCACCATGGAGCCAGCTGGGCTGGAGAGACCCTTAAGGTCAAGCCCAGCCCTTAGCCCAGCACTGCCAAGGCCACTGCTAACCCATGGCACTGAGGGCATCGTCTGCACGGTGCGTGAACACTTCCACGCTCTGTCTGGTGAAGGCACCTAACCTGGCCCGTTGGAGCCCGTTCCCTGGCGCACCAGCGCTTCTCCAGGTGCCAAAAGCATTTGCAAGCCTGAGGTGGGGACGTTGTCTGGTCTGGCCTCAGCTTCCCTCACTCTTCCTGTAACAGCCGCTCCCGGCCACGGGCACGGAGGGATCTCGGAGAAAGGAATTGTCAAACAGCCTGGCTCTGGGAAATATTTACATGCTTAAAATAGCTTTTTAAAGGGCGCTGGAAGCGAAAGCTCATTTTAGTGCAGCCTTTTCCTCTACTCACTGCTTTGTTATTCCGTTCTTGTTGGCATTTTGTGATTTGGGAAACGTCCTATAAAGAGAGGAGGTAAAGTTTGGAGCCCTCCAGCTCTGCACATCCAAAGTGCTTCTGAAGGGCTATCGTTATCCCCAAAACCCAAGTGAGAAGTGATGGAGCCAGGCAGCACGTGGGGAGGGCAGAGCCGGGAGCCTCCTGCTGTGGGTACCCAGGGCAGCAGCGCCCACTCTGGGGAGGCTCCCAGGACCAGAAAAGCACTTCCATGGGGCAGCCCTGGATGTGCAGGACAAACCTGACTGCCCCGGGGCACCACAGCCCCGGCACACACATGCTCACACGGCAGGAGCGGGGCTGCCGGCAATGCCGGGGGGATGCTCGTGCCACGCTCCTCCTCCCGCCATCTGCCACCGCTTGGGACATGCGGCAGTGGGGACAGTGTGACTGCGCGAGAAAGGGAGACGTCAGTGTTGGGGCTGTGCCTGCTTGTGGCACTGAGGGTGCCCGTCCCCATTGGCACAGGGACATGGGCACACGTCGATGGGGGTTCCGGAGGCCAGGCCGTGAGCTGCAGTGAGCTGTTCCAGGGAGCAGCACATGGGGATGCTCTGGCCATGCACAGAGCTCCGGTTCTTGTGCCTGCTTCGATGTGGGAGGGTCTGGGTGCAGCCAGCGGTGCCCGGGCTCACACCTGCCTTGATTCCAGAGGGTGGTCCCAAAAAGCTGCGCAGCAACATCCGGAGGAGCACGGAGACCGGCATCGCGGTGGAGATGAGGACCAGGATCACCCGGCAGAGCAGCCGGGAGTCCACCGACGGCAGCACCAACAGCAACAGCTCCGACGGCACGTAAGGCACCGCGGGGCAACAGGAGCTGGGGATCCCGCTGCAGCCCCGGCCACCCAACGCTCCATGGGTCCCTCTGCTCTCCCCGGCACAGGTTCATCTTCCCCACGACCCGCCTGGGCGCCGAGAGCCAGTTCAGTGACTTCCTGGATGGGCTGGGGCCGGGCCAGCTGGTGGGACGGCAGACACTGGCCACGCCACCCATGGGTGAGCCACGGGGTCCCAAATCCAGCCCCATGGAGCTGGGCAGTGCACGAGGATGCTCCAGCGAGCGGGAGCAATGTGGCTGGTGGGATGTGACCACTGGGGAGGGTGCTGAGTGCGTCTTGTCCCTCCTCCTAGGTGATGTCCATGTAGGAATGGCTGATCGCAACGGGCAGCTGGAGGTGGAGGTGATCCAGGCGAGGGGACTTATCCCGAAGATGGGATCCAAGTCCATCCCTGGTAGGTGGCTGGGAAGGGAGTGGGTGTGGGATGGAGGGGGAGTGATGGGGACGGGATCCGTGCTGGGGTCACACCGGAGCCTGCTCCCAGCTGCCGTTTCTCACCCATTTCCCAATGCAGCCACCTACGTGAAGGTTTACCTGCTGGAGAACGGCATCTGCCTGGCCAAGAAGAAGACCAAGGTGGTGAAGAAGACCTGCGACCCCTCGTACCAGCAGCCTCTGCTCTTCGAGGAGAGCCCCCAGGGCAAAGTCCTGCAGGTGATGAACTCCCCCCACACAGCTCCCTGGGGACAGGGGGGGATTGTAGGGGCAAGGGCAGGGCATAGGAACCCAGCATCCCCATCGCTGTCCTGCAGCCTCCGTGCTCCCACCACAGCCGCTCCTTCCCGTTTGGGAATGCCAAGTTTGCCAAGTTTTCCTCTAATTCCCACCCGCTGAGCAGGGCAGCACCCCCAACGCCTTCTCTGCCCCACAGGTGATCGTCTGGGGAGATTACGGGCGCATGGACCACAAGTGCTTCATGGGGATGGCGCAGATCATCCTGGAGGAGCTGGATCTCTCCAGCGCGGTCGCGGGCTGGTACAAACTCTTCCCCACCTCCTCGCTGGCCGACTCCAGCATCGGTCCCCTGACGCGCCGCCTCTCCCAGTCCTCCCTGGAGAGCTCCACCAGCCCCTCCTGCCCGTAGGGGCCGTTGGTGGGGGAGGCTGGGAGGGGAAGGGGCCCCCCCCGACCCAGCAGAACTGTTACTGGATGGCTGTAAATATCCGGGTCCTCCCCTGCCCCTTTTTTCTTTCTCTCTCTTTCACCCTCCCTCCCTGCTCTCCATATGCTCCTCCCTGAGCACATCCTGGGATGTAGGAGAGGAACGAGGGCCGAGTGCTTTGAGGCACAGGGAAGGAGAAGCAAACCCCCGCCAAGAGGCAGACCAAGGGCTGCGGCTGCTGCCCCATCCCAGGACTGTTACTGCCCCTCGTCCCGTTGGACAGGATTCAAAGCGATGTGGTTCTGTCCTGCCCACCCGGCGGGAGCACCTCGGGCTGCTCCATCCAGCGCTGCTGGAGCAGTGCGGTGATGGGGTTTCTTTCCCTTGGATTCCATTCCCTGCCTTGGAGGCAAAGCTCTTCAAAGAGGAAAACAAGCACTCAGAAAGAAATCCAACTCAGTACTACTTTTGTTTTCCAAGGAATGTAGCATCTTCTATTATGTAGCTTGCCACGTGCTGACACACACTTCTCTGCAATATCCAAGAGGCTCCGGACTGACCGGAAACATCTGCCAGGCACGTACCATTTGTTGGTTTCCAACATGAATCCTGCAACACAAACAAGCACTTCTGTGGCCACTTTGCTTTATTTCTGATTGTTTTGTTTCTGGTAGTAGCATGTAGCCTGTGACCAGTGACGTTGCCAAAGCAAGAGAGAAGAGAAGGTGCACTCACCTCACCTGAGCATACGCTGGTTTTCTCCTCGTGTTTCACCACTGACTGTGGTCTTGCATGGCCAAAGCAAGACCTAAACTGTAAACTCTGTGATGCCTCACGTGAAAATTCGAGTCAGGAGAAGGTGACCCAATGGAGAGGGAGCTCTGTGATGTGTTCCATCGCCTGCCTCCCAGCCCCTTCCTCCTGCAAGGTCTGGGATGCTGTCATTGGGTCCAGGATGTTCTCCTTGGCTCTGGGATGCTCCTCTTGGGTCCAGGATGCCCTCCTCAGTACTTGAATTCCAAGTAGGAGCTGAGGGTTTGCCAGACCCTGGGGCCACCCCTTTCTCTAACTCTCAACTTGTTGGTACGCTACAGGGGAACATCTCAACAGCATCTTCTGCTGATCTGGAATTAGGGTGACTGAGAAGTTACGAACAAAGGATTGGATGCTTGGAACCTGTGATCAGGATGAGTGTTTGGGGTTCTTTCTGTTTGTACGTTTTGTTTGTTTGTTTCTAAGCAGCATTTTGGTCCCCCCCCAAAGGGACCGATTCTTGTAGCAAAACCCAGAATTCCGGAAGCTTTTTTTGAAGGTGCCTAATGAAATTTGCTGAAAATACTCAGGGGAGACACCACTACAAACTCTGGTTTCTTCATAAAGTACCCTTCGGCAAGGACGGGCCTGAGGGATCAGTTTCCAAAAGAGAAAAGAACCCAACACACCAAAAGAGGAGCAGTCCTGAGACTGGAAGAGGACAAAAGGTTAACGGGGAATTTCTGCCACGCCGACGGCTCTGACCTTCAGCCTTCACCACGACTCAACCCTCAGCGCAGCTGGGAATCTTCACAGTTCTCTATTGCCGAAGCAGAGGGTTTCCCAATGCACAGAGCACAACCACCCCATCCCGTGGCTCTCCTGGGCCCATGAACCAGCTCGAACCCGTTGCCACAACAGAACAAACCCAAACCTGAAGGGAAAGACTGTTGTGATGGAGGGGATGGAGCTGTCCCCTCTGCAAACCCAATGTGGGTCAGCGGAACGCCGCTGCTCGGTGGCTGCTTTACCCAACCCCACCACAGAGCAAAGCAGCTATCGCGGACTTTGGATCTTTACCAGCTTGAAATCACTGCAGACCTCCGAGGAGAGAGGAGGTTGGACACTGCTGATGGGGCGGATGGAGAGGAGTCGGCTTCAGGCTCCCAGCGGATTCAATCGCCGTCTGCTCGGAGCAGGATGCCCGGATTGCTGAGCTCTGGGGTTCAGGGCCGTGGGATGCACCAACAGCCTCAAGTGGTTTGAGGAAGCAAACGCGGTGCCCTGACGACTGCGACGGGAACAAACAAAGGGTTGAACACAACGTTCCTGCCAGAGCACAAAGCAGCTACATGAGGTCAACAGTGCCTCTCTGCCCCGGCGTGCTGGGGTTTGAATCTACATGAGGAAGCATCCTAAGAGGCAAAGCCTTCTGCTCCTTCAGGCTAACGTGTTGCTTCGCTTTACCAACTCCATTCCAGTGGAAAAACCTGCCTGTGGCAGGATAATGACCATGTCCTGGGGAAGGGGAACAGCAGCATGGGCAGAGCAGGGGCTCTGCGGGTATTTTCTGCTCACTGGTGTGGATGCAGCATCCCACCCCCTTCCCCTTCCATTCGGAGCTCAGTGCCTGTGAATCACCAGCGAGCTGCAGAGCTTTAGTGCTCCTCTCTCAGCCAGCAACATAGAATAATGGAATGGTTTGGGTTGGAAGGCACCTTAGAGCTCATCCAGTTCCAACCCCCTGCCTCAGGCAGGGACACCTTCCACTAGAGCAGCTTGCTCAATACGTAATGCTTTTCTGGAGACGGAGAACAGGAAGAGAAGAAGAGCAGCAGGAACCGCAGAACAGGAGGTGCCTGAGGCCCAGCAAAAGGCTCACTGGTTCGGCACCAGCTGGAAAATCCTGCCCTTGCTGGGACATGGGAAATCCATGGGAAAGAATGTTCTGGAAAATGCACCAGGGAACAGGGAAACCCAAATACTTTGGCTCCTGTTTTATCATGGACACACTGAGGATGCACTGGAGGGTGGCAGCACAGCTCCAGCGCAAGAACCTGAGCCCTGGTTCGCTTTCAGTGCTGCGTCCTCGCTTGCTGCAATGCGATGGGCTCGTGGGAACAACAGCTCCTGCCCATGGAGAGGCTGCGCAGGAGGAGCCTCCACGCCCGCGGCTGCACCATTGTCACTTACAAGACTGAAGCCCATCAAGACCTTTACTTCTTCACCTGCAGCACCGTGCGTGCGGTCCCCCGGGAGCTGCAGCCCTCTGCCTTTGCTGGGGAAGCACCTTGCGCTTGTGTGGAAAAACTGAGATGGGAGCGAACCGCATCCCCATCCCCACATCAGCTCCTCCCGGTCCTCAGTGCCGAGGCCACGCGTCAGCAAGAACAGAAAGCTCAGACACGCAGTTGCTTCCTACATGGACACAGCAGAAACCCCGCAGGCTGCTGCACTCCAAGTTGTTTCCTGGGGGATGTTTTATTGCAAAGGGCATCTTTTAATGGTCTCTGCGATGTGCAGAAGGCGGCTGCACTGCCAAGGGGTGAGGCATTAGGTTATTTCCTCTCTTTCGTCCATCATGAAAGGAAATTCAAACCATTTGACTTTCCAGATGTTTTGCCATAGAAAGAGTCATTCATATTAAACTGACTCAGCTTTGCAGCCTGTTTTATACCCAGCACCAACTGAGGAGCAAGTAGCACTCACCTGAGACAAGACCTCACCATAGCACAGCTGACAGGAGATGCTGGTGTCAGAATCAAGGCACCCAACTTGAGTAACAAGGATGGATTTTGCCAAAACTGCCTTGAAATGATACTTAAATGTCCCTTAAATGCTAGAAACAAAAATCACAGCCACAGAGCAAAGTACAGAGAGCACTGTGGGATTTCATGCCCAGGCCTGAGCTGTTCCTGGGTTTACTACAAGCCTGGAATGGGCTTTATTTGCCAAAGCTGAGTGAAAGTTCTCTGGGACATCAGATGTGGGCTCGAAATCCGCTCCTCTTCCTTCAGTGTCACAGCACATTGCGAGCGCAGGGAGAGGATGCTCAGACATTGGGTTCCTGAAACCCACTGCAATCGGAACCAACTCTTGGCCAGCAGTGAGAAAACCAACCTGCCCTTGGGAAACGCCGCGGAGCGACCGGCGCCGTGGGAAGCGTCCCTGCCACGGGCACCTCCCGCTCTGGGAGCAGTCAGAGATGCAGCTCCTGACGGCACAGATGAGAGCAGGCATTCCTGCAGGCATGGGTCAGGATTCCCTTCACTGCGCGCTTTAAAGGTCAAGGAACGGTTGTCAGTGCTCGTCAATGCCCGCAGTCAAAGTCCAGGTGTGCTTTGCATCACAGACTGAAAAAGACAGAGCTCTCCTTGCTTTCCTTTGGGTTCTCGTGCCTCCAGAGCGAGTTGCAAAACTGCCTTTGGTAAGAGCAAGGTTTGCATCCCATGATGTACCAAAGGCATGATGGCCCATTCCAAAGCCTCTCCCGCAAAGCTGTTTCAACTGGAAGTCTTCCTTCTACTTCGTGTTCACCAGAGAACACCCCAACCCTTGACTGGTTGTTAGAGGAGCGAGAATTATGGTTCTGAGTTAAAAAGAAGGTTGAAAGGCTGTAGAAGAGACTTGCTGGGGGGAAAGAAGCGCCTGCGATGAGCAGGGTTGGAATCGGTGGGGTAATGATGTGCTATAACAGAGTACAGAAGAGACAGTGACCAGATGTGACAATGGCACTCACCTCATCCGAGCTGGTCCGTATTTGGGGAAGATGAGGTTTTAGAAGCAGACCTGGAAGGAGGTGAAGAGCCTCAGTGTGTGTCTCACTGTCCAAATAACCGCCACACTGTTGAACCCCGACCCTCTGCCTCGGGCACCGCCACCAGGACACAGCGCAGGAGCATCTGGGAACCCAGGAGAAAGCAGCTCCCTGCAGGATGTGCCACCGAGCCCCAGGAGCTGGGGCGAGCTCTGTGCCTGGATCAGCGCCCTGTGCTATACCTCATCCTTTTCGTTGGTCTTCTGTTCTCTTCCCTCCTTCTTCTTTTTTTAAGAACCAGAGCTTAGTGCACTTGATCCCATTCAGGTTATTTTCTGTTGTAACTGTGCAATGCAGAGCAATCAGACAGGGTGTGCTTGTACCACCTGCCCCATGCTGGCTCCTGCGAGCCCAACCTCCGCCTCAGTCAGCACTTGCACTGTCGACTGCTGAGCTAACGGGCAAGGGAAGCAAGAGGCCGGAGCGGGAGGGATGATTCCGTGGACAGTGGGTGCCCCCCATCATCTCTCCTGTGACAAAGCACGTAGGTAAAGAGTGCTCTGAAGGCTGGCTGCAGCCCTGCTCCCCTGCAGTCCCTCCCGTGAAGGGCCGATGAGGTGACAAGCATCCCGGACGGGAGAAGCCGAGGCCGGTGCTGCTGCTCTTGGAGGGGCACCCTCATGAAGCCTTCGCCTGCAGCGTGAATGGAGGGGACCCTCGGAAGCAGGCAGAAGGGGCGTCCCGGCAGCGGGAGCACAGGTACGGAACACTGATCCCATTTCCTACCAGGATTCGCTATGTAGGGATCTGCTAGAGCCCCGTGCTTGCTAAAGGAGGGCATTTTGTGTTACCCTTTGCAGTGGGAGCCATGGAGCGATGCGTGGTGTCCGATGGAGCAGCGCTGCCCTCCCCGTGCCCGACCACCCGGGGACTGCCGCGGACGCCTCTCAAATGTTCGCACTTTGAAGTTGGTGGCCTTGTTTTCTTTAAAGGGCTCGATCTTTTCATGCAGTTAAAGCTAACCGACCTTCCCCATCACGCTGTCCTAGTGCCCACCTCGAAACGAAGCGATGAACAAGCACCGGGATCATCGGAGCGATGATCCGGGGCTCGAGAATCTGTCATTAATCTCGGAAGTTTATACCTCAGATACAAAAGCATCCAACTGAACTGGTGCCAACCCTGGGAAAGCGGCAGCTCCAAGTCCGAACGGAAGGCTGTCCTTGAATGTGGTTCCTGACAGCACCGAACGACACGCGAGACCCCCCCCACGGGAGCACATGGAGAAAAGCTCCGAGGAATCTTTTAGGAGCACCTGAAGCATTCACCCGATGGAAACAATCACAATTTGTATTCCCAAACCACACACGGGAGGGGTGATTTTAACCTTAGAAACCTTTAAACACAGCCTATGCCTTTGAAACTGCATTAGCCCCCTAAAAAGAATGAGGGCTATAAATGGGTCTGAGATTGGTAAAGGGACAATCCCAGTTGTCAGGCAGTCACCTGGAACCACAGCCCCTCTCCAGGCAGCTGCCTCAAAGGGGGAAGGACAGGGGTGCATCGCTGATGCAACCAAGCAAGGACACGGGTTCTATGCTGCTTCACACCTTCCATGCTGAAGCCCCCCCAGGAGAGCCCCGCTGGGTTGGGAAGTTGTCAGAACTCCATCAGCCACAGTCAGTTGCTATCAAGAGCTGACCCTTCGGTCTGTAAGGGAAAGGGCAGCACACATCAACCCACGTCTTTGTGTGCATCCATCCCCTGGGGGGAAAGCGGTCAGATGCAGGACAGGCACAGGACTGACCCTCACCCGGTGGCTTCCGCTGGGAGCCAGGATGGCAGCACACGGATGAACACCTCTGGCTGCCCGCACTCGTGTCTCGTGATAAACTTTGCTTTGATGACAGATTCATTACATTTAACACCTCCACCTTCAAATAACTGCCACAGAGGGGTGGACCAGGGGGTCCTTAAGCCCCAGTTCCCTGTTCAAGACAAGGGGATGGGCGTGTGGTGGGTACTTGAGAATGGGAATAGATTTAAAAAGCAAATGGCAATTTTATACCTGTGTTCTGTAATGTTTTATATGTGTGTGGTCTTTCTTAATGTAAAACTCTTGTATTTTTGTGGTTTATATGCAGCAGGACTGAGGGCTGTGAGGGTGCACGCTGTTTTGTAGAGTATTCTTAGCCAGTTTTCCCCAAGGAGGGGAACACTTTAAGTATTCACCTTTTCATTGGCTTGTACCTGCATGTACAGTATCGGGGCAGCAAGTGAAGCTGATTAAAGCCAGCTTGAAAACTTTCTTCTGTGTTTGCATTGAGCTTCTCCCAACGTCCACAGCCCCAATCACTTGTGCAGCCTAAAAAAACCCCCCCCACCCCAAGAGATGAGCTGGGGAGGAAGGGAAGAAGAAGAAACCCTCTTTTCAGGGAAAAAAGAGCAGGCTTTGACTTGAGGAAAGCACCACCACCATTAACATGCCAGTAGAGTGCCACCAGCTCCCCCTCCCCTGCAGCTGCACATCCACAAGCGGAAGGGAGCCCGGCCTTGGGCTGTGGGTCCTTAGCGACCCCTCAAGCCCCAGCCTTCCACAGCCTCACTGTTAGCACTTCCTGTGCAAGCTTTTGGATGTGTCTTGGGCAGGTTTTGCCCAGCACCAGTGTGAAGCTGCAGTGCTGGACTCCAGTTCTCCCTGCAGGCAGAGCAGCAGGAATGCTGCACCCCCCATCCTGAGCTGCGAGGCTCTCTCGTATATACAAGTGTCAACTGACCTGATTGTGCCTCTGCCGAGCCTGGCTCTCTGCACGCTGACAGCCCTTGGCTTGCACCACACGCTGCTCTCTGCTGACATTCGGGACACGGCCCTGCTCCGAAGCAGATGGAGTTGGTGGTATTTGGATGAGAGGCTCCAAACCCCGCACCTGAAGTGAACAACTCCCAGCACTGACAGCAGCATTTAGCACAGTCTGTGCTGCTGAAGAACACGGGGAAGCAGCTGAGGTGTCACTGCAATGTTTTATTGGGAATTTCCATATACACAAAGTAAAGCAGACTGCAGCAGTCTGACTTCTTGCTCACGCTGATGAGTTGAAGCAGTTGTGTTCTACTGACGATGAGAAAAGAAATCTGACCCACCTACTACTTATGCCCAGATTAAAATGTCAGAAGCCACCTGGGAAGGGGGACTGGGATTACACAGGAACGAAACCATAATATGAAACCAGTATAAATTAGGATGTCATTTTAAAAGTGTAAGAAAAGTGGTGGTGGGCTCTCCGCCCTCCGTAAGTTACCTCTCCAGTTAGACTGTTAAAAGTTAAATACTTCAATACCACATTTTAGACAGAAAAGCCACTCGAGTGTGAGTTTCACATTCCACAGCTTGCCCCACACTGTGCGAGAATCCGGCTTGCTCAGGGGGGAGGGAGAGGGCTCTTCGCAATGACTTTGGTTCCAATGAGGGGTGGTGAGCCAAGCACAGCCAGGCCTCAGCGCCAGAGAACTCTGCTCAAGGGAGGAGGTAGCAAGGCTTGCCTGCCCCTGGGCTCGGGTTCAAATCCAGTTCCTCAGCACCAAACCAGGTTTCCACCCCTCTGCTAACCACAACCCCTAATACTGACATCGAAGTGATTCCTAGGAGGCCTGACACCACCGTTCTCCCAAGTCCCTCAGTCACACCTCCGCCAAGATACCCAGCAGGACATCAAGTGCTACCCAGAAGCATCGGTGGAGGTTTGTGCAAGGAGGGGGTCAGCCCCAGAAGTGTGCATTGACTGTGCTAAATACAGGGGAGCTCATGTTCTGATCACTGAGGTTTCACTGTGTCTGACAGTGACGAGGCAGAGATGGGTCTCGGTTATGGAAAGAGGCTCGGGCTGAGCAGGCAGCCAGAAAGAAAAACCCTGAATGTCTCATGGAGCAGTTTTGAAGAACAGAACAGAAGGCAGAAATGGTCACAACGCAACGGCTCATTTCCACATCTGAGTGCTGAGGGACTGATTGCTTCCCTGGGCACCTCCTCCACCCATTGACTGTCCATATCCCATCATGCCATTAGCTCCATAGAAGTTCATCCCAGCCATCTGCTGGGTCATCTGCAAAGAGGAGTGGAGAGGAGTCACGGCTGTGTCAAGGAGAATGGTAGCCCACAGCAGTCAAAAGTAAAACTATTGCTCCCCAACACAATCCCAGGCTTAAGCAAGTTCTAGAGAGCTATGGTGAACAGAAGGCAGTGGCTCATCAGGGATGAAGCCATCAGTAAGCTGAGGGAGTCTTCCTTTTAGCTGCCACTGCACTGACTTTTGCTCTCCACAAAGCACCAAGACCTCTGAACAAGTTACTCCTCTGTGATCCCTCACCCAACCCCAGGAGCCAGGCTATGAAAGCTTTGAGGTCTCCAGTACCAGGCCAAGTTTAACCACAGGAGCCTCCCCTGCCCTGCATCCACCTCTGCTCTGCAGGAGATCAGTGCCTTACCTGAGCAATGTTCCACTGAAGCTGCTGTGCTGGCTGCACACCATAGACAGGCTGGGGAACTGCTGCCATGCCAGCTACGTAGCCAGCCTGCTGTGCAGCCATCATCCCATTGGGAACACCAATGACAGCTGCCTGCACATTACCCACATATCCAGCTGGAATGGCCATGGGAGTCACCATCCCAGCAGCTCCAGGCTGGGCCATCATTCCCACCGATGGTGCCATCATGCCTCCCATCATGCTGCTCGAGGGGGTGACTCCTGGGAAGCTGGTGTATGCTGCTGCAGGGTATGCCATCTGAGCTGGGGCCATGAACATGGCTCCTGGAAGAAAGCAGAGCGGCGATGAAGGGAAGAACTGTCAGGGGATTAAATGCCAACATTCAAATCGGAGACTATCACAACATTCACTTGGCCACGACACCCAGACTAAGCTGCTCATTACGCTGCTCACCAGATCACAAGAAGGACCACCTACATTCCCACATCTTTCCTTGTCAGCTCCCAGGCCACCCCACCCTCTCTGCATTAATGTGCTCTATTCTGAGATCTGTTACCTTGCGCAGGCAGCTGAGGTGTTTGAGAGCCGTACAAGGAGAGGATGGAGTCTTTAGAGAGCTGCTTCTTCCCCACTTCATCCCCTTTGCTTCCTGGCTCAGGGAACAGATTCAGGTTTTCAGGAACAGAGCCAGCACTTCCAGAGGTTGGCATAGAGCCAGTGACCTGAGACAGAGACAGCACGAGCACATCAGCCACATTCAGCACCAGGTAAGACGGATTCATCATCAAACAGCCAAACAGGCTTTGTCAAGCACTGATGCTCCCCACTCACCTTCCCGGAGTCAGCGTTTGATCCCACCGATGCAAAAAGATCAAGATCCTTCTCTAAGCTGCTCGGCCTGCCATTTGTCACTGTGCTTGTCACAGGAGCATCTGGAAGAGACCAAGCTGTGACGGATGCTCACATGGAAGGCCTCGGGCTGAGGGCAGCCTCCTTGCCAATATGCCACTCAACCCAGTGGCCTGACCTGTAACCTGCTGTAGCCAACACATATCGCCAGCTCTTTGCTTGCCCTTTGGTGCTGAGAAGGAACTGGCTCAGGACCAAGGATGTGCACTGTGCTGCATCTGCCCTATTAACCTCGGAGCAGCCAGGAGCCACAGTGTCTGGAGATGACTACAGCAGCTCCTCCACAGGCACAAGCACTGCACCAGCATAGAGGAAAACAAGGAAAACTCTTTCTGCTGCAGTCTTCAGCACTGTGCTTGAGTTGCAGTGGAGTAGTTAATAAAACCCTCTAGCATTCCCATCAGCTATTGTTCACCTGACGTGGAAAGCGAGTGCTAAAAGCTCACAGGTTCACAAGACCAAGGCTGGGGTGCATGGTCACTGTAACCCCTGCGATAACGCTGGAAAGGCTCTTACCAAGTCCTAGCAAGTCCATTACTGGCTCAGTAGATTTAGGAGAACTTTTTCTAGACTGCTGTGTTTCTTCTTTCTTTTGAGGCTGGGGAGAAAGAACACCAGAGGCCTTGATCACATTTGGAGTTTACTCTGACGCACTAAAGGTTTTTTAACCCTTGAAATCCTTGATTTGCGAGTGCTTTCCAAGCAAACGATTTAAGCATTACATAGTTGGTTTATTGTCAAACTGTGCTGGAGCCCACTGCCAAATTCAAGCATGCTCTAAACTAGGAAAAAAGGAACGGCTCAAGCTGGAAAGCTAAGCAAAGAGTAGGTGGATTCCAATCCCTCAGTGCTGCAAGGCAGAAGAACACATCTGCTTAGTATCTGCTTGAGCAGAGGAAAACAAGCCACTACCATTAATGTGACTCAATGCATCCACTGCTGTGACTTGGGGCAGAAAAAATGCTTCCATATCAAGCTGGATTACCTCTGTTCTGCTTGAGAGAAGTCTTTACAATTGATCCATGACCATGCCTTTTGGTCTTACCATTTTCACCTTCTCAAAGATGATAGGTTCCAGTTTTCTTTCTGATACTGGCTCATTACTCCTTTTCCATTTGTCATCCTTTTCTTTCTGTAAGGAAAAAACCCATTAACATGAGGGTCAAAACTCATGTCATTGTACCATGAGAGAGTTCACAGAGTTTAGAGTTATTACTCTAAAAAGCCAGAGGATAGAGCTAAAGAGCCACGTTTGAAGCTAGCCCTGCTCTGAGGAAGGTGTTGGCCTTCACAGGTCCCCTCCAATTTAAATTCTCCAGAATGAGTGTCTGCAACCAGCCCTGGAGAGGAGATTAGTCACTAATACAGGAAACAGCTAAACTGGCTATTCTCAGAGGCACTGCTTACTCATCAGCCAGACACACACATCTTAACATGCATCCAAGCTTCTGCAGAATTGATTAGACACTAACCCTAAAAGCACTGATGTCAATACTTCGGTCCATGTATTTCTTCTTTTCATATTTATCCCGAATGAAGCTCTCCACAGCTCTGCAAACAGCTTGTTAAAGACCAATGATTCAAGAATAGAAGACTGACACAGATTATTTGACATGTGCACACAAGGTACAGGCTGTAACTAAACTAATGACTGCTCAAAGAGCACTTCCAGCAGTAACTTCCTTAAAATAAGTTAGCGTTGGATCCAACTACTTCAGCTCCTCAAGTTTTGCCCTTGAATTATTCCAAGCATGACAGTGCTATAAAAGGTACACTAAATCAGGGCTTACATTCCTGGTGTATTTTCTACCCTGATGTATATTTATTTCAACCATCACCTAAGAGCATACGTGTAATTAGCACGAATCAGGCAGAGAAATTAATCCTGCGCGCACCAATGCACCTCAGCCACCAGCTTAACACACAAATGGTGACAGAGCTGCTCCTGTGTTTCCTTTGGGTCACATCTGTGCTACACTCCTGGTGCACTCAGCACCGAGAAACCCTCCTGTATGGTAGAAGTTACAGCTTCATTTTTCAGAAGTGTTAAACCTTTATATCTGTCCCCACTGAGACTTTAAACTCCTCCGCACTTCTGACACATAAAGCACATCTCATGCCACAGCTTCAGGTTGTAACACTCATGTTCCAGTTCTGCACCCTCCTAGCTCCGAAGCAATCCTCTGAACTCTCTCCCACTTCATTCACGCGGCTCACAGGGTGCCTGGCTAGGAACTCATTCCTCGTGCTCACAGCCGCTGCGCAGGCACATGAAGTGAAACCTCCTGTGCAAGGAGCACAGCTGCAAAGCTACAAGATGAAAAGGCTCCATGTTTCCCCAGCAGCAAAGGAAGACAGGATGCTGATCCGTTTGAGGTCTCCTGAAGTTCTCTGGCAGGTAGGCTTCATAAAGACGATTTGCTTTGCCATTTCCCATCTCCTGTATGCACTGCAATTCAAAAGGATTCTTGTCTGTTTCATAGCCACTACAGCTCTTACATTTGCTAACACACCAGGCTACCAAGCAAGCGTCTGTGTTATCTGGGAGGCACATGTAGACTTCTGAAGTCTGTTCCGTACCTGAAAGCCACTCTGCAGGGTTTCAGTGCCAGCCTCCAGGCTGGGAATCCCTGACGCTGTTCCTATGGTCCCTCCATCCCACACAACTGGCCAATCCTAAGCCCCACACCACAGTATTTATTTGAAGACAAGATAAACACCACATTAGCAACCTAAACTCACTCTGGAAGTCCAGGATTTGTCTTCTAGAACACCTCAAGGAGAAATCAGGCAGCAGCTCCAGACAACAGCAGCTTTACATACACTTGCTGAGCATTTGTCCTTCCCCTCTGATGTTTGCTCAGCCTGAAATGATGGCATTTTCCCTCCCAGTCCAACCTAACTGGAATCTTCTTCCTGCTTCACTTCCCACAGCTTTGGCCTATTCAGACTTTTACTTCAGGTTTACAGAAGCCCTCTAAGAGAACAACACTGCTGATGCTCCACTCACCTGTATCTGCTCTTGTGTCCACTGGTCCAGATTGACAGATTTTACCCTGGATATATGAACTCCTAGGTTCCTGTGGATCCCAGCACAACGGATACAGATGAATACACCGATGTTCCAGGATGCCCATCGTGGCCCTGCAAAGAGATACAAGCGTTTCATACCATGAAGTTAGCCTATAGTTGCCTTCAGCAACTGAGAAACTGGACCAAGTGAACTGGGACTGAGGCGTTTACGTTTTCATCCTGGTTAGTAACTGGAAGTAGGTATCAGTGGAATGTTTAAAGGCTGTCTCCCAACCATATACTTCTAAGGCTGGTGGTTTATTGCCCCCCTTTTCCATTTTGAGAGCTCTACAAAAGACGAACAACTCTAAGGGGAAAAGGGGAGAAAGGTATCTAAATCACCCAAGACACTACAAACTTTTGATTTCATCTTGTTTAACCCATGGAACAGTCACATCAACATAAGTCTGTGTTCCTGCTTT
Organism: Bolborhynchus lineola; assembly: GCA_025448015.1. Lineage (NCBI taxonomy): Eukaryota > Metazoa > Chordata > Aves > Psittaciformes > Psittacidae > Bolborhynchus > Bolborhynchus lineola. Next base: position 24,283 of record JAOEHX010042587.1, read on the forward strand.
AGCAATGGAGAATCCTTCCTGGAGAACCATATTGCAGTGAAATCAGGTCCAGAACATCCACTGCTGCTCTAGGAAAAGCAGCACAGAATACTCCGCGCTCGACATAGGGATTGCATCATGAAACCTTCTGCTACTTTTATGCAGCTGAGTAAGGAGAGCAGCCCAAAGCCCAGAACTTTGGCCACCGAGGTGCAGAGCCGGTGGCAGAACGTGGGCTGCAATCCTGGCCCAAGGATGAACAGTTCACTCTGCAGTTTCTACAGCCCTGCCCACACCGACGGGTTGCATGCGGCTTGCAGGCAGGCAGGAGAGCTCTGAGGCGTGGAAGGGAGATCATGCCAAGGAGAAAAGACACCAGGGAATGATTGCCAGGCTCGGTTTTACTCACTGCACACAGCTCTCTGAAGGAAACCCAGCAATGCATTGCCCAGGGGACAACAGAGGTCCACAGGGACTGCCACCACTCGCAGCTCCCCTCCCAGCCAGGACCAACAGCCCTTGGCCAGCAAACCCCCCAGTCCTGCTGAAGGAGCACCAGGAATGTGCCTCTCAGTGCAAAGCAAGCAGGTTTTAAAACTAAATCCTCCAGCTAGAGCTGCCAGCCAGGCACACAGTTGCCGTGGCCAGCTCCCACCACGGGTTGGATGTCCCTGTCAAGGGGTAACTGGCCAGAGAGCCACAGCAAAGCCACATCCTGAATAAAGGAGCTGAGAGCCTCCAATAAACCACGCCAGCTCTTCCTACAGGCGTTACTGCAGATGAGCTATTCTGTCTTTTCTTGCCACAGTTAAAATAGCAAGCCTCAAAGCTAATGAGAGTGAGGTGGGAGGGGGAAGAGGGGGAAAGTGTAATTTCAAAGCTCTAAAAAAGCAGCACTGCATTTGACTCTCCTAGGTATGGTAGTGGTTGTTAACAGTTTCCTGGCAAAAAACAGAGTACCCCAAGGGATTTGGGGCTGCTAATGCAATCGATGGCTCATGGTCCCCTTCAGGGCAAGGGGATGCACTTTCTAACTTGCCTGCAGAACCCACTCCAGCTAACTCACGTTATGACTTTGAGTCTCTTAAGCCTTCTCGCCTGTCCTGCCATTGCTTTCTGCCTCGTCACTAGAAGAGTGGCCCGTGAGAATGATATTACTTTAATGAAGGTTATAAAAGTCACTTTCCAGCCTAGGAAGAGCTCTTGGGGAAGAGACTCTTACCTATACCTCAGCCCCTTTATTATACCTACCAAAATCTAGGACTAACTGCACCAAAGCAGGGGCCCATACATTTAGCAACACCTAAGTAAGGCACAGGAATAAAAGGCTTGTTCAGTGTTACACCTGTAGCAATCCAAGGTGAAGCCAGGACCCTGCTCCTTCATTGGATTTATTCATGGAGTTCTCTCCCAGTGACACCCTGAAGGCTATAACGTGAGAATGCCAGCAGGATTAAGCACAGGAGTCAAGGTTAGATTTAAACTCTAGATATATTTAGCCTCTGTAGGACTAAAAGGATTAATAGTCAGCTAGATACTACATCAGGCTGTAGTAATCAGCTCACTGGTTTATCACATGTGCTCAAGCCACTGCAACCTCCCACCCAGTGATGCCACATAAGACAGTGACTCAGTGGTAGAGCCTGTGACACCCATCCTGCTTCAGCCTTACCTCATCTGTGATGCAGGACCTGAAATAGCAGGAGCCGGGTACAGGAGGAACAGCTGACTGATGCTGCAGCTCCCAGCTCTGGAAGACCCAGGACTGAAGCAGCTTCCTTATGCCAGTGAATGTTTAAGAGGAAAAAGGCAGAGGCTTTCAAAAACCCTCCTGGCAGCTGGAATTTGCTTTGGTCATAAACATGGATTACACAAGCCAGGGTAGGCCTCTCCACTGATGCTCATTGCAGCCAGGGCTTCGGCATCCTCGCAGCGTGCTGAACTGGCATCCCAGCCTTCCTCCTGGCTCTGGACAAAACCCCAAGCCTGCAGCTACCTCCGCAGTTCTGCAAGGCACTGGATGTGAACTCTGTATCCAAAAGCATGGTGTGTTCAGATAGAACTAGCAATGTCTTTCGCCTAGTTCCACAGCCCTGTATTCTATCAACCCTGTGCTAGAAAGAAAAAAGAACAAGATATGGCCAGCGTGAAAAGCTGCTTTAAGATAAGGAGCTGCACAAGAGAAGCACTTCCCTCAACAGCAGCAGAGGGCTGACAATACACCCCGGTGAGGCTCATGCTTCAATGGTCAGCACTGGCCAGAGCAGTGGCCTGTCAGCAGCGGTGTGAGGCAGGTGAAACTTGTCCAGCTGAATCAAGCTCCAAATAACTTCATGCTCATTAAATCCTCAGTTGGTGTCTTGAGCTGTGAGGGACATCACAAGGTTTCTTTTGCTGAACACAAGAGTATCCCAAGCAAGACACCCTGTCCTAACCAGCCTGCCAGCAAGGAAGTAGACATCCCAGTTAGGCTGGGTCAGATGCAACATGCAGAGGCACCAGCCCAAGCACACGCTCTCACTAGACCTTCAGCTTCTGTAGTATCTAATGCCCCCAAGCATTAAGCTAAACCAACATCTTTACCATCTCATTTCTTACAAAGCACTTTGTTTGGGGGCAAAGAGGGAAGGCTGTTGCTGCACACATAAACAAGCCTCCCACTTCCCTCTTCACAGGCCACAATGATGGAGCTTGCACTAGAAACCAAATGAGGAAGTGCCCAGTGAAGAACTTTGTCCAGTCACTTCCCCAGCCTCACATGGCATTCTCAAGGTGACAGCCTGCAGAAAGCCCCAGGTGGTATTTACAGATGGGGGTGCAGTCACATGTTGGAACTTCTAACATCCCACAAGCTAAACCAAGCTGAAGATGTAGCAAAGCTCCAGTGACAGCATTGACAGAAGGGGAAAACCACCTCAGTAGACCTTAAGGGTAAAGTTTTTCAGGGAAAGCTGGCTTTATCTCAGTGACTTTAGAAAAGAACACAGCAGTGTTTATCAGCACTCCTAGAGCACTATCTGCCCTTGCAGCCTTTGTGCACACCCCAACACTCACCACTAATTGCGTGCACGAGGGCACAGCACACCACAGGGAGCACTTTACCCTCTGGGTTGAGTGATTCACAGAAACTAAGGCTTTCGGACAAGGCTAACAAGCAGTTGGCTTGTTAAACCACTAGAAACATTAAAGAAATTGGTCCTTGCATGAATACTCCTGGTTATGTTATAAAAATAGTCCCCTCAAGGAATCATTTTATCCTGTCTTTACAGCCACCAGATGGCTTTGGAGCTCAAGGCCTAAACTCACCTCCGTATGCAAAACTGGGAGTTTGCTGCAGTGACAACCAGCAGTCACTTTTCTGTCAGTGTTATGGCTAATCTCAACATGCATGGCAAACAAGTAACTTGGCACTGACCCCAGCTGGGCATAGCTTGTTCTGTGCTGATTTAGTACCTCGTGCCCCTGTACATCACCTCATCTGCACACAGATCCTGCGTGGAAGACGCCAACCACCTGCAGGTGAACATGAGGCCAAAGAAAACGAGTTGTGAGAATCCAACCAGATTTAAGAGCCCAGCTACACTCAGTTCTGGCACAGCAGTAAGGAGAGCTGAGACCACATTGGGGTATCTTCATGCCTGGCAGTGGTTGCTGGAAGATCATGAGCTTAAAAGCACCTACTGCTCAGTCAGCTTTCATTTGAGAAAGCTGCACTGAATACCTGAGTGTAGTCCTGAGCGAGGACACGCTGCCATCCAGCAGAGACCAGAAAGCCACGTGCAAGAAACAAAGCTGCCCCATCACTGCCTCCATGAGCCTGTTTCACAGCCTGGTTTATATCCCAGCCTGTCAAAATAAACCCCGCATACCAAGCTGCTCATACCAGCTTTAGTTAGCATCTAAGCTGCCATCATTAATGCCTGCAAGGGCTGCCTGAATGATCTGCCCTCATGAAAAGGCTCCAAATTCCCTTTCAAACCCCAGCACGGCATGGCTAGGCCATCTCACATCGTGTCTTAGCCACTTGCTGAAAGTTCACACCCTTAAGTGGTTTTAATGAAGGAATCCCAGAGGGATACACTCCTCACCCTTTACTCAGGCATTAGATTTTGGCTGAAGCTACCCGGGCAAGTTTCTTCATAATAATCCTCCAGAAGGTGTTTAAAAATAAAAGAGAAGTTGGCTGCAAAGCCCCTGCTCTTTTGAGGGGGAGGGGGGTCAGGGAAAAATAGCTGCTTTCATGGGCAGGAAGGAGGGAGCATCGCTATTCAGAGCCTGATGAAATATTCTTAGTGCAAACAACCCTTTGCCTCATGGGCTCCCTGCCTGGGAGCGCTCCAGCAAAGCCCAGCTGTAACAGAGAGATGCTCCTGCTCGGCCCATTGAGCCCAGCTAACACTGCTGCATGTGTTGGCGCAGGGCTTCCTACAACCAGCCCCTCTCAGCAGGGGAAGTGGGTGTGGGAAACTCTCCTTGGAGCCGGATAATCCGCGCGAGATGACTGTCACATCCTCAGCGAATCAAAGTTGAAAAGCTCTACTTTTTTTCAGAGCCAAATGAGGAAACAGCCAAGTATCCAAGAGCTGCCTTTGACTTGTGGTTTCCTTACTCTGGAATGAGATTGCTTAATGACTTACTGAAATTCATACTGCTCATAGAAAAGCTATGACAAAGGCTGTCTCACAAAACAGCTT
>JAOEHX010042588.1:6844-23399 GCA_025448015.1 Bolborhynchus lineola
CCTGGTTGAGTTACCAAGGATGAGAGCACACACATGCAGCAGGCAGCAAGGGAATGTTGTGCTGTGTGCAGGTGCCCCACATCTCCTGCTCTGCAGGAAGGGAGAACCTGCCACCTCCTCCCTAAGAGCACACGCTGATGGGACAGACAGCACCCATCAGCACCAAAGTCAGTGGAGCCCAGCACCCAACAGTACCTTGCACACAGGGCCTCAAGGAAAGGCAGGAGGGAGGGGGGATGCTGCAGGCTATGCAGACAAGCCTCCCACAGCCTTCATGAGACAGGAATACTAAGGCTTCTGTTTCCAAGGTTCAGAGGGACCACACAGTGCAATTCTCTCACTTCCTATCCCATACACACAGTGCTGTAGGACAAAGAGTGTCATGCTCGTCACCTACAGGCATGGCAACAGCTCATGTTCATGTCTCCCATGAAGGAAAATGGTCCCTGTGATGAAAATGGAGAAAAGGCAAGCCTTTTCTTGCCAACAAAACACAGGCAAAGCTTCTGCCCTACTTCCAGTTCTTGTACAGACCTCTAAGTGAACACCATGCCCCAGGTGGAGAAAATGCACCACAGGTGCAACATCAGAGTCTGCATCCCCTGAGCTCTGCATCCTGAGGGCACCACAGGCTCCAGGTGGCAGAAGAAAACAGGACAGGGATGATGATCACAAGCAGCACACAGCTCTGTACCGGGCACCTCCAACATCCATGCTGGAAAGCATTTTTATGGCCTCCCCACATCTATTCCTGGAAGTTCCTCCTGGAAACCACTTAATTTGAATACAAACAGAGCATCCAGAGCCAAAAAGAAAAAAAACTATTAATTGTAACTAAAGGGAAGATTTCAGCCAACTTTTTCCTGCAAAACCCCTTCCTTCTTTTCTCCTCCAGTTTCCAGTGTATACAGAACACTCTCCACACATTGTGCTCCCCAGAGACCTTTAGCAAAATAAATAATGAGCATTCATGCCACCTATTTCCTCTCCAAGAGGCATACACAAGCTAGTTCAGCATTAGAATGAAGACACTGAATCAAGGGAAAGATCTGCAAAGAGGAAACAGTAAGAATCACCCTTTAGAAGAGGAGGAGAAAAGGAAAGGCATGGAGTCAGCAGCTGCAGCTGAAGCAATGAGACATGGAGCAGCTTTCCAGCCCTGACACACGTAGGGTCCCTCCCACACCACAGTGAACTTCATGGTTATAATCACACCATGTGAAGGTAGGGGAGAACTCACCGCACAGCAAAAGTTATGTTCTTTCTCCAGTGACCCCAGTAAGAAAGAACTAGTGATTCCTTTTAAGAAGATTAAAGCCACAAGAGAACGATGTTTTGCTAAGGACAAGACAGATGAACAGCAGGTGTCTTCTAACCTGTGGCTCGCTGCATCCTCCATGTAACACAGAGCGGCAGAACCACCTCCTTCAGTTTTTCAACCTCCAAATCACACTTCCCAGGAGCCTTTGGGAAGTGGATAACACTAAAGGGTAAGAGGCAGCTCTACCAAACCCCCAAACTTATCAAGTCACCAGTATTACATTAGAGAGGTTGTTTGTGAGTAATCCTGTGTGCCCACAGACCTTGAGTTTTGGGAAATCAGAGCACACGCCCTCTCCACGGACGTGTTTTACTCCATGGACACCTAGCCTCACTGCAGCCAGGTTACAGATTTCATACAGCCAAACGGAGATGGCCTGGGATGGAAGACAGGGAATAATTACTACTTTTTATCCACAACATCACAGAAAGCACAGCTGACATTCTGAAAGCAAAAATAAGTTACTCTAATTAACTGGCAAAAAATATTTGGCACAAAACATCAAAGCCATGCAGAAAACTGGCCCTGTAACAAGCCTGCTCACACGCAAGCCCAGGCACAGCCAGCCAGTGACGCAGAGCTGCAGCAGGTCCCATCCAAAGCCACCAGCTCGTCCCACCTTGTTCAGGTTTCACTGGCTTCCCCTCCTTTCTCAGACCTCTCTTTCTGCCCCATGCTTTTCAGCGCAACATGTTCTCATGGCAGGAACGTAGTTTTTGGTGCTTTTCTCTACCTTCAATTTAATTTTACAAGAGATGTATGAACAGAACAAGAGGAACACCGAGCAGGACCCTCCTCACGGGCTGCTGCCGTTTGGCGGAGGCAGGCAGAATGTCCCTCTCCAATTCTAAGCACGAGTCCTATTTGTTCTGCCCAATTTACTGACAGTGCAGCTTCTGCACAGGCTGGTATTTTTCATCTGTGTTTATTACAGCCCATTTAATGCACAAGGAGAATTTCTATCTGTCCTAGTAGGAGCTGGCACTGGACTGACTGCTGCTGCATTCAGGCAATGGAAACACAAATGCACTTGTTAGGTTTTTAATGCTCATCATATGAGATCACATCTGGATAACTGGAAAGACCCTGAATATTAGGTTTTCACATGCAATCTGAAGCAGAATTAGACTGTAAATGCCATCACTGAAATGGCCAATATTAAGAGAGGCTCTGACATTTTTATTAACCCTTCTAGTATCAATATGCAAAAGCTGGTTTAGACAGAGCAATAATAATTGGTTTATAACTGATACAAAACAAGAGCACATATGAATATGAATGGGACCTCCATATTTCCCAGGATTCTGCTAAATAAAAACAAGCCATTGAAGGAAGGCCAAGACAATGAGGCCTTTCTTATCGGGTAAGTATAAAAATATTCTTCAATTTTCTAGCACAGGAATCCAGGCACACACTCGTGCTCTACTGGCATCTGCAGCAGGCTCTGGTACAACTCTTGGAGCTCATATAATTTTCCCCAGTAGAATCCATAGCAATGAATAGTTCAGACCTCATATGCAAGGCTTGCAAGAGTTAGAGGGAAGCAGCAGCCACAGGAGTTCAGTCCTGTCTTACCACAGTCTCTCCAAAGTCTGAAGCATGAGCTCATGTTTCTGGAATACGATTTAGTTCCAGGCTATAAGCATTTTTCCAACAGTAGCCCATATTGTACTCTTCACTGGGCAGGATGGTGTGCTGTTCAGAAATGCTTTCAGAACAGCTCAAACAGAAGGATTATCTGTCCTGTTGCCCGGCTGCCTCAGGACACAGAGCTTGCAGGCTGCCTGCAAGGAACTCCCTGTCACAGACTATCCCGGGATCTCCAGTGGCCAAGGGTGCCAGGGGCTCCCATGCCTCCTCCCTGCTCTGCACAACCCTCTGGCCCTGCACACACCAACCCCACCACCATGGGGGGGCTCATCTCTTAATGCTGTCAGCAATCTTCATGCTCAGATGCTCATTTGCATCATGAATTGCTGCCCAACTTGCAGCTGGAAAATTGGGGCAGAGGAACGGAACTGGAACTGCATCAGAAGAACCTGGAGCAGAAAATTACTGTCAAACAAACATGGAAAACCTGAACAAAAATGCCATAGCCTTAGACAAAGGCTCCCATTGTACACAGGGGAGGAAATCCAAAATACCTTTGTATTCATGTCAGCTTCAGACCCTGGACAGCCACTATCTGGACAGGAAAGGCTAACATAGGGAAAACACCTTTTCCACAATGCTCCCTTAGTTTGCCATATCAGGAGATGATGCCAAAACCAGCATGAGTGACCTATGAAGCATCTCACCAGCCTGTTCTGAGCCTGCAGAAAGTCCCGCACAGACGAACCCGTGGGAAGGGGCAAGCGGCACCGCCACCTAAAAGAAGGGAAATGAGGGAACAGCCACTATGGCTGCTTGGGGCCAAGGACCAGGTTGAATCTTTCCTCTCCCCTTGCAACTGCTTTACAGCCAAATTGTAGAGAAAAACACAGGACAAATCTCTGCCGTGGGATTTCAAGAATGTGAGGAGAGGGAAGAATGTGCTTTAATTTAGAACACATGCAGCACACGCACAAATACTGCCTGCTGTCCAGAGGAACTGAGCTCCCACTTCCCAAAGCCAAGGCTGCACCCTAGAAAACAATCTTCCTTTGCAGCCCATACACTGGGCAGGCACCTGAACTGCTGCCGTTACCCTGCCCCAAAGAACAAGCAGAGTCCCGATGGGTGTCTGTCTCTGCAGCACAGCTTTTCCACCTTCCACCCATTCCAGGGTGTCTCCTACAGAAGCCACACTACTTAGAAACAGAAATTTCCTCTAATCCCCATTGAGCCTATACAAGAAAACAGGAAGAGAGCATCATGCCCTGTTTTATCCAAAGAGCATTTAATTACTCTTATTAACTGTGCATCCATGACCTCCAGTAGAGACTGTGCACAGATCACCTGCTCAGCTGAATAAAATGGAATCATCAGTAGTAAAGAGTCAAATCTGTGCTTAGTCTAAGTTAACAGCTTTCTGTGTAGCTGCTTGCTGTTGCTCTGCTCTTGCCTGCTTCAGGCTCACTCTAGAAACAGCAGTTCCAATCCAGATCTGCCCTCTGAGAGCATCTCTGCCTTCCACAGCAGGTGGTGGTAACAAACTTCCCATCTTTATTGCATACAATTCTTAAGTCTTACTGAATAGCAAGAACAGCCATGAGTGAAGTGCTCTGAACAAGTAACCACCAACCAGTTGATGCCCAATTCATTACAGGGAAAGCATCAGCAGCCTCATGTTTAAAGCTGTTGGGCACAGTTGCATGTGCAGCACCTTCTAGAATCCCTCAACAGGGACAAAGTTTTGCCCAATTTCTGGCTGAACAACCGGTTTTAGAAATTGCACAAGAAAAGGTAAGTCACTTTTCACCCTGCTCAGAAGTAACACCAATACTGGCAAGATAGAATTGGGGATTTTGTAGATACAGAATTACACAAAACTTACAATAGATGGGTTAGATGATGCCTGTAGGCTGCTTCTCAGTGAGGTCTGGGGCAGCAGCAGGACTGCTTTTAACACCACATTACCCTGTGTGCTTTGCTTAGTTTCAGCACTGCACCACGACTTAAATTGTATTAACATTTGGTATTTAACTGCCAGTGTACATCTGCACACAATTCTCCCAATTCTAACACCACCAAAAGCGTGGAGAACCATTGCAGAGCTCAAAAATATACAGACATGTGCTTCTATTTGTTCTTGTACCCTTAAAAGCAAAACCAAATTAAAAACCAATACAAAGGAAAAAGAGGGAATAATAAAAATCATGTCCTAAACTGGAAGACATCCACCACCAGAACTCTTTCTGCTATTTAGCTTGAGTGTTCCAGCACAGTTTCATTGTCTCACTTCAAATTACTCATCTGAGCAGCAGCTCAAATGACTGCTCCCCTTCAGCACTTCTCCATCTCGCATCTTGCAGGCTCTGCCAGCTTTGTGGATCCCACTGAAAACTGACCATAAAATCCAGAAATGAGACATTAAAGCATCTGGTCAGCCCACAGTGGCAAGGCAAATCCAGCAGCAGGGATAATTCAAAGATCCATGTTAAGGTGGTGGAGCTGACATGCTGAAGGGAGAGATGGGATCCAGAGGGACCACGGCATTTTATCCAAATGACTCAAACCCTTCATAACTACTGAGCTTCAGATAAATGTTGATCAGCAGCAAATGTAAATGGCAATTTGCATGTCCAAAGAGCTAGTGTGCCAGAATATCCTAAACAGGCAGGGGAGGATTTTAACAGAGGCGGTTTTCCCGGTAGGAGACACACTGCACTGGAACACCTCTGCACACAACCAAATGCCTGCAGAGGTGCAAGTGTGCTCGGAGGTACCTGGAGAGCCCCCAGGATTATGCTGGGCTTTGTGGTAAACAAACCCTGAAGCCATTTCCCTTCCATGCATCTCCATGGGTCCATTCTAAAAACTGCCTTGATCTCAAGCTACATCCCTATCTCAAAGTAGAAACAAGTGAAGAAGAAAAAAAATCTGAGCAGTACAATTTCCAAGAGCTGTCAAAATAGAGGACAAAAAGCAGTAAATAGCAGAAAAGGCACCGGACAATGGCAAGTTTGTAACATGTCTGCGCCCAGACGGCTGCAGTGCACCCTGCAAGATGCTGGCGCTGCTCCACACCCCTTAGAGAAGCACCGGGTACGCAGGAGGAGCTGTGACAGAGAAGCCAGCACACATCTATCTCCTGCAGACACGGGCTCCTGGCTCAGCATTCCCGTTCTGTCCCACCCCAAGTGCTCAGCCAGCGCTGCCTGCCAAGAAGGACAAAGCTGATGAAGGAGGAAAGGGGAAAAATCAAATTTGCAAAAGTACTAAATATATAAATCTCTTTGGCCAAGGTGAACGTGGGAAAAATTCTTCAGGAGGGGAGTCACAAGCAGCAAGTTCTGCCAGATCATTACTCTTGTAATGCAAAGGGGAGAAACAGCAACACCATGTTTCCCTACAATGACTCAACCTCCCTTATCACAGATCTCTGAAGCACCAAGTAATTTAGTAGTCGCTGTGGAAACTGCTAGTTTTATTGAACAGCCCTGTAAGGGTCAAGAGGTACCATCAAACTGGCCAATTACAAATTACTTCCCTGCTAAACATCTGCTTCATTTTAGCTGCCTTACCACTTTTCTGTTTTGCTGTTAGAACAGTACATGGACTGACTCCAGAATAGGAGTCATCCTTCAGTGGGGCTTCAACAGGTAAGTCCAAAACCAGCAATTCTCATGCTTGAATACACTGTAAACTCCTTCACAGAGAGAAGCCATGCAAGAGCAGAATGACTATGGGGCTGTGGACTACGGTTTCTCTCACACATCAGCACTGACCTGCGACAGCAGGAACCAGCATGAAGAGGTAGTTTGCACAGTGATCCCGAAAGGTTTCACACTGCTGCTTACAACAGTGATGAAACAAACAACCCACCAGAGTGACCCACTTGTGCCTTTGGAGAAGGGATGAAACAGAGCAGCAGAAGAGCACCCACCCCAGGCTCAGCTTCACAAATGGAGCAGTGTCCTCTGCTAGCAGGGTCTGTGCTCTAGCAACACAAAATCCCTTTGCCCACTCTGAACTACCACAAAACAATGCCGTCCACCTTCCTTCATCACAGGAATTACCAGGCCAAATTACAAATGCCAGTTAGCAGCATCTGTTCCTACAGGCAAGGAGAACAGCAAGAGCAATGCTTGCATTTCCAACTTTGCTACTGAACTCACTAGATTTCAGTCCCACAGAAGTGTGGTGGGGGGCTACAGCAGGCCCCTGGATTCCCTGACTGAAGACATGAAGCTAGAACTCAGTCTCGAAGATGTTAAACTGAATCCATGAGAAATGAGGCACCAAAGGCATCCAAAGGCATCCGAGTGGGAAAGTAAAAGGCATCTGGAGGAGCGAGTCAGATAAAGGGAGTAACTAACTACAAAGGAAGAACTTGGCAAAGCAATAGACTTTAATAATGCGGTAAAGGGTCATCATAACCCCCCCTGTTTCCACAATCCCCTACAAAGAAGCACACTGCTTCACAAGTTCCTTATTATAGAATCACAAAATAGGGTCAGAAAGGACCTTAAGATCACCAAGTTCCAACCCCCCTGCCATGGGTGGGAGGTGCTTCAGTCCCCTGATCGTCTTCATGGCCTCCTCTGGAGGTGTTCCAACAGTTCCATGTCCTTTTTATGTTGAGGACACCAGAACTGCACACAATGCTCCAAGTGAGGTCTCACAGAGAAGAGTAGAGGGGCAGGATCACCTCCTTCAACCTGCTGTCACGCTCCTTTTGATGCAGCCCAGGATACGGTTGGCTTTCTGGGCTGCAAGCGCACACTGCAGCCGGCTCATGTTCAGTTTCTCATCGACCAGCACCTCCAAGTCCTTCTCCGCAGGGCTGCTCTGAATCTCTTCTCTGCCCAACCTGTAGCTGTGATTATCTCAACTTCTTGCATGTCTATTGCCAACCTGAAAGCATCAGCAGGAAGTTACATGAGTGTAAAAGTAAGATCTCCTCTACAGATGAATCAAACAGATTTTCAGGGCAGGGGCCCTCCCTGCTGCTTTTCCCCAAGGCAAGCAGCATCACCTGGAAATTCTCATTCCAACAACTTGCACCTTCAAATTACAATTGTACTTCATTTAAGTAACTCGAGTGAGCAGGAGAGAACATTCTACTACCGAAAAGAGCTGAATTCAGGAGGCCACATGCTTTCCAATGACAGCCATGCCCAAGCTCTCTGCCCAGGGCAAGCCAGTAAAGGGCAGGCTCTGTTTCCTCCTCACACTTTTTCTCTTTTCTTCCTTTGGCTGAAATTACCCAAGTGATGACGAAGAAAGCAAAAGCTCCATCTGTGTAGACAAGTCCTGGTCTTTCTCACACATCCTGTGAACTCCATTACTTCTGTAAAGTTCTGGCTTGGAAGAAAATACTCTTAAACTCTGAGGCATTTGGCATGCATTGGTATGGAGACTCCAGCCCTTACTCAGACTTTCCATCCTAAGGAATCCCAGGAGAAATGAAAGCATTTCTCTGTGCATCCACAGGAAAAATCTCCCCTTCATCTGATGTTGGGTTCGTAACATTAATGTTGGTTCTCTTTTCTACAGTTCTGCACCATGCACTAAAATCTCTACAGGGATGGCCTCTTCACTTGGCGTGAGCTGTAACAATGTGAATGACCCTGGGCAAGAGCTTGAAGCCAGCAAGCAACAGGAAAATTTCCTCTGCAAGGTACCAAGAAAAAGCCATGAGAACAAAGAGCAGCAAGCACTGTCTGCTGCCTGCCACCAGCCTGTGTATCCATCAGGGTGCCAGAAGGTGAACAAGCAGCCTTGGTGAATAATTGAAGGCACAATAATGAAACCTCAGAATGTCAGAGACATAATACGCTTTTGTAGGTTTCATCAAGAAGCCTTCAAGTTCCCAAATAAGACAGACTGAATAATTTATCCCTTGGTCAGCAGCTGTTCACTCACAGCTAACAATGGTCCAGCACGCCTCAGGACACTTCAATGGGTCTGGACAGATGAATGAGCAGAGTTCAGAGGGAAGAGGTGATGAAACCTCGGCCCATTCACCCATGCACCCAGCAGCTCCACAGGTTCTGAACCTGCTTTAGTGCCACCCAACAGCTCCTCGCCCCAATGCTGCTCCTCAGCAGCAAAAGCAGGAAGGTGACCTGCGCTGAGCTGGCATCCACCACCCTGACACCTAGAGCCATGTGCACCCAACTCGGGTGAGCTGGAGGCTCACCGCTGATGTGTATGGCACCTCCCAGCTGCACCAGCCACACAGCATGGGGCACAAAGCCGAAGCAGTTAGTCCCCTCCTTCTGCTGTAAAGTACTCACTCCCACAGAGCTGAAGAGACACTCACCCCCAACCTGACTTACAGGCCCGGTTAAATAGGAAGGTGAATGTGTTTGGTGAAAAATAAACCTGACTGGCAATATGAATTATGAATCCTCTTCTTGCAGTGTGGAATGCTCCCTGCGGGCTTCACAAAGCAGTGTCTGCTGCCCTGTTCCTGAGCCCGTCCTCAGCTGCGCACTGACACAAGCTGTCCCTACAGAGACATCCATGAGGCAGTGGACAAACGTTTCAGGGACGCACCATGTTCACACACCACGTGCTGCCGGCAGCCACCACACACCGACCTGCACCTGACAGACACTACTTGTTCACCCCCTCAGTGCTCACATGTCCAGCAATCCACATTTGGCCCATTTAACCAGTAACTGTATGGCAGCAGTGACAAATCCCTGTATTTCCAAGGGAAATCCACAACTGCCACACTCAACTGCCTGTGACAGGATCGAAGAGTACAGCTCAATCTGACCAGGAAATCTGCTTTCCTAGAAATCTACTTCAGATGGTATGAATACACAGATACCTATCACACACAACAAAGCTTTTTAACACACACAGAAAAGCAGGATTTCAGTCAATTCTCAACCACCAAGGACTCATCCACATATTCCAGTCCTGAAGCAGTCCCCATCAATACTAAAAAACCTGGTGGCATGAGTAATTACCTCCTGGTTCATCCTTTAAATGACAGAAGAGTTGTCAGCTGAGCTATTCCCCTGTGAGGAAAGGGCATGGTGTCAGAAGCAGAGCTGTGTGCTCGCAACATTCCCTGCAGAACAGTCAAGCACTCACTAGTGAATTCCCCTTTCCACCAAGGTTTACATCAGCTTTGTAAAGTATCAGCTTATTTGAGGGGAGAAAATAAAATGTACTGCAACTACACTGTGCACATGTTCGTTTGGCTTTGCTGATAATAAACGCTTTCTATTGTTTCTCTTAATCTTATCATTTCCATGATTCAGAGGCTTCTGGATGCCATCATTGGTAAACTGGGACTGTGTACCCCTGATCTTCAGTAAGTCCATATAGAGAGGATTCAGACAATGTCTGCTGCTAAAAAAGGAGATGAAACGTTTTGAAAAGAAATGTGAAGTAAGAATTAAGCGTCTGGAAAGATTTGGTCATTTAAATGACAACGTGTCAGACAAAGGCAAAAGACAAGCAATGAAGAAATCAAATTCACTTCAATGTGCACACGTGTGCACTCATGCATATGTAACAGAAAGAAATCCAGCTGCCGATCAATCATGCTAACCTCATATTAACATCAGAAACCTCAGCTTTGTGTTAGTGTCTGTACACCGGCACAGAAACAGAGACACAACTGCACCCACATCACCATGTCCCTGGACTGTCCTGCAGCAGCTTCTGCGGCAGATCAGTTAAGCAGTCTTTAATTTAATTCCTGCATAATGAAGTGAAAAAACCAGAATCTCATTCTTTACATCTCTTAAACACTTCAGTAAATAATTCCAAGGTTTTCACTCTTCACATGTCAATCTTTTAAGGCATCTAATCTTTCTCATCACATATCTTCAACTGTACTTCTAATCAGGGTGCCATGTGTCAACAAGGAAATCCCTATGCAAGATCACAAGCATCACACTGGGGCTGACAGAAGGCCCCTCCAGACCGGCATGAGCTGCTGGCAGGAGCTAGGCAAGCATGCAGTAATGGTCCTCACAGCACTGGCCCAACCCCAACTAGTTGTGACTCAGTTCAGCCTGGAAATGAGAACATGCACTACATTATCTGCTTGTATTTCTTGTCTCAAAGTTTTAACACTGGTGTCTCTTGTGTGGCACAGCTGTGCACACCTCTGTGCTACAACAGCTGCTGGTGATGAAGGGTATACCAATGATGCCTACAACCTCCAGGGAGACTGAAAGCCAGTGTTTCTCTGAGACAAGAGGTGCTTTAAACAGAGGCACAGCAAGACTATCTCAGCAGCTGGAGACACCTCTGTCATATTAGGCAACTGGATTTCCCCAGTAGGACTCAGACAACCAAGTGTTAATCACAGGAAACACCATTTGCTTAGTAGACAGTAGTGCTGGATCTCACCAGCTACTGACTTGGTGTGATCTTGGCCACGTCACTTCTCTCTGTATCACAGCTGAGCAGATCTGCAGAGAACACTGACCACTCTATGCAAATAATGCAAGACCCATGTGTAAGGAAATGCTTCAAGTGCTGTAAAGCAGGAGACAGGAGTCTCCTACCTAATGCCGTGAGCCATGATGAGAGATCCGCGGAGGTACCTTCTTCATTTAACCAGGCCATAAATATGTGGAAGCTGAAAACTCTCCTCTTAATTGAAAAATGAAAATTAGGAAGTGCCTCTTCCCAAGCACAAGCTGCTTCCACGGCACATGACAGGGGTTATTTTGAACTTATTAATTCGATTGGATTCAGCTGTAAGTAATTAAATTTAGTCATAGAAGTCTGATCTCTAAATGGAACCTACAAAAGCAATTACCATGGCTTCCATTAGATCAGTGAACAACGGCAGCTCTGTTTGATGTAAACTGAAAGAAACATTATTTATACTGCACAAGAAAACACAGCAACTCAGTCCCCTTACAGAAATTTGCTTTGAAAATTAGTTTGCAGTGAAGAGAGTCACAGGTTATAAATTTCAGCCATGCTCTGCTCCTTCCCATGTAACAGCCTCACAAAAAGACAATTGCATTATAGGATCCAAAGGGACTCTTCCAACTCTTTGGTGGGCACATGGCATCCAGCCAGGGTCAACCACCTCACTATAAATAAACTCTGGCGTTCCCTATTATGCAAAGAGCTGTTTGACGCAGCATCCCTCAGGGTTTACACACTCCTCAGTTTGTTTTTCCTTTCTATCGATCCGCTAGTCTTCTACTCTTTAGAATCAGATTTTAGGCACATCACACCATGCATCTGATCCAGCACGGACTATGTAATCAGGGTTGAACAACTAACAAAAGAGAGTGCTCCTTTAGCATAATAAATACAAACTTGCTTGCTGCCTCTTCCCTCACAGAGGAAATTACAGGTGTCAACGAGCATTATATCCACCACACAGACACACAAAAACCAGAGCAAGAGGAATGGTGGCAATTTCCCACTCCCAGGAAGACATTGGGACCCCTCCTGCACAACCGCTCACCCGCGAGCTTTGCACTCTGGCCTGTGTTTGCATCCCATGCTGCAGGTCACAAGTGCTTGTTCCTTCTGGTCTGTAAGCTGAGAGAAAACTAAACAATAAAATCAGCACAGCGCCAAGACCAAACTAAGAGAGGCTGCATTATTACTGGGTTTATTGCCAGCAGAGACCGCAGGCAGGACAGCCCCACGCCTGCTGCAGGATGCACCCACAGCCCAGAGGCACCCTGAGCAGCACTGCACACTCTGCAGCAATCAGCACCAGGCAGGGCACTGCTGCCTCTGGCCGTGTCCCCTCTTCCACTCTGTTTTCTATGTCTCTGCACTGCCAAAGGTGCACACTGGAAGCACAGCACTGACTCTTGCATGAGAAACGGGTTGAACATGCTCCCTCTTGTCAAAAGATGAAGAGCCTGCATGCTGCTGGGAGCAAGACCTGCCACATGCTCAGATTTGAACCCCCAGCTGAGCTTTGGTCCAGGCACCCAGGAAGCAGGTCATTGCAGTGACCCACTCTGTGCTCAGACAACATCGCCATCAACATTACAATGCTCACCCTCATAGTACTGGCAAGGTAACAGCCCACTCTTCTTTATCACAGCTCCTTTCACTTCACAGAAGAAAGCAGAAACAATCATTTGCTAGCAAGTACAACATAATTAACAGAGTAATAAAGATCAGATCCACTGCACGTGGTAAAATCTTGGCTTGGTTTTAATGGAGTTCTTTGACGATTAATGACACTGTGTGATGAGGTCTGCAGCAGCACAGCAGCATTAGGAATGATTCACTGCCACAAGATACTTCTCGACCAACGTATTCAGGAATGCACAATCTGCAAGCTTTTCCTAATCAATCTCTGGGCATAAAAACACAGAGAAGACACAGGAGCTGTGAGGAATGAACACAGACCCCTGCAGACAGAAAATAGTACAGAGTTGTTATAAATATCACATAAGACATTCACTATCAGATGTTCTGATTTCATATAGAACACCAAAATTACCATTTGGTAAGAGTGCTGGAGTCATTCCTCAGCGGGACTGAACACACAGACTTTGCACATTTACGCTCCTGTGGAAGAGCTGCAAACACACAGCCCATCACAAGTGGGACACACAACAACTTTCACACAAGAGTCTGCCACCAGAAAATAAGTCAAATGTACATTAGTACATCAGGAAATGCTCTAATAATCTCTTTAGGGCAGCTACTTTGAACCCGAAGCCTCTTAAGCCTGACTAGGATGAAGTTATTGAGGATTATCTTGGTATTTGCATTTGGCACTGTCATACATCTCCATGAATAAAACCCCCAAACCCTTTCATAGGAAAACTTAAAAACATACTGCCTAGTAAAGCCTGCTCACCAAGAAAAGCTGCCTTTTTGGACAGCTGAACATTCACTGCTGTCCTGCTTTGGTATCAGCAAATATCAATTCAGTTCCTAGGCACGCTTCTTACAAAACAGATCTTCCTTTGGGGAGATGGAAAGCTCAGAAAAGTGGTATATCAAACAACAATGTTGACATGTAATTTTGTGACTGTGCATTTCATTACAACTGGGAGATCTGGTACAATAATCCAGTGGAAAAGCAGCCAACAGCCACCACATCTTCAACAAGAACAACTGCTTTATACACAGCAAACTGTCCCAGCAGCAGGCATTTCACACCATACACAGCATTTTAACCCTGCAACCTCTTGTCACTAGCCTATCCTGGATGGGGATGCAGTAGCTAACATAGATTTGGGGAGCTCTAAATGTTTGTTCCTTCAGTGACACAGTGTCATATGAACAAACGAAAATGAGTAACTCAGCAGGGTATGAAGGTTTAAATTTTAATCATCTCCCCTTTGTCCTTTCACTCAACTGTTCCCAAAGGAAATTCTGCTTCAAAGCATCACTATTTCAGGCACCTGAATCAATAAGTCTCTGCTCTGAAATATACAATAGGAAGGGAATACACTATCCCCCCATTGCTCTTAAATACATGTGTCCCTGTCTTAGCTGTACACACTGATCTTCTCCCTTACACACACCAGCACTCTTTACATAGCCTGCTATGTACTCCCTTCACATCAGCTGCATGCCTAGGATTATAGCATGTGAGGACAAACTGGACAAGTTCACAGAGGAGCAATACCACAGGCATGTCAGAACTTGAGAAGGCACCAATACATCACACTGCTCTGAACACATCCTTACCTGGGCTCACTTCTAACTGCCTTTTATGGTTATCAGCTCACTGTTTCACTGAACTTCTCATGGGTTTAGTCCCGTTGTACACATGAAACCCACTTGTCCAGAGCAGCTGTAATCTCCTCAAACTGGAGGATTTATTATTCCCAGCTAGACAGGAAAAATTAGCATGCTACAATAGTTTATACTGACAAGGATATGCCAAAGCAACATAAAAGATCTGCCTTAAATTAACAATGGGATAGAAAATGCAGAGTTAGGATGACACACAACTCTGCTCCCAGGCTTTGGAGCTATAACCAGCTGGGAGAGAAAACTTTCAGGCCAGCCCAAAAGACCTGCCTCATACAGCCACCGCTCCAGTTCAAACAGATTCTAGCTTGAAGGCAAAGATTCAGCTGGAACTTAAGTCTAGAGTTTCCAAAATGTGCTTTGCATTTATTAAGATACTATCAACATCAGTGGAAAAGACAATCAGTCAGCTCATACAGAAGCCCAGACTCATTTAAAGGTTGTTCAGAAAGATTCAGGAGGAGAGGCAGGAATATAACTGCCATGAGATGCAAAAGCATGAGACGCCTGGCAGAAGGTGTACTTCTCAAGCAATGTCCTGGAAACAGCATCTAAAATATCTAAAATATCAACTGCTAATTCTGAAAGTAAAGTCCTAGACCCTACCTTAATATTTAGGCTATAGTCCAAACTTCTGAATCAGAGCAACACACTACTGACCCTGTGCAGTACTTTTGAAATCCCAGGCAACTGCAGGAAGAACAGCGCAGACAGTGACCTCCACCAGTCTGATCACATTAGTCCTGATGCAAAGTCCTGTTTCTCATCAAGTCCTACCTGCTGCTCTGGTCATCGCTAAATCAGATGCTAGATCTTGTAGACATAGCCACCAAGGCCAAAGATGCACACAACCACAGTCATTTTTGCACCAATATTGGCTTTATTCTTCTTCCTTTCTCTGTCACATTTTCTACGTGTACATTAAAAAATTAAAAAGCAGTAGCTTAAGTCACTGACTTTATAGCAAGAGTCAACTAATACCCGAACTTATGGTTGGGAGATTTCCCTATTTAACTGCTGTTTCCCCCTTATTAATGTAATCCCCTATCATCTCACCCTGAATAATCTCTCCCCAACTCTTCCCTCTTTATACACATTCAATAACCACAGATTTTCACGCTCCCCCTTCACTGTCAGTCATCCAAATGATACAAATTTAGCCCCTTTGATCTCTCCTCATACATCAGTCCCTCCTGGCCCCTAATCACTTTTTTGACTCTTCTCTGAACTGCCTCCAATAATGATGTGATTCTGATCCTCTGAAAGGAGACACTTTTGGCTTCAGTTCTTCACACAGATGCCAGCAAACTAATTCAGAGAGACTTCACAAGCTCCGTGTGCAGCACTGTCACCAGCCGCCACGCAGTAAGCCATGATGCTGAAACAAAGCTGGGATTGTCTTATGAACACTGGGCCATGCCAGAGGCTGCAAGAAAGCACAATGAGATTTACAACGATGAGCCGATCCACACTTTATACAGCCACCAGGCCTTGGTGTGAGTAAACGCCATGTGTAGCAGACAGGCACAGCTGCCTGCTGGATGCTCAGAAGCAATGGTGACAGTCCCAAGATCTTACAGAACTACAGCTCAGGCAGCAGCTGCATGATAAATACACCAGGTAAAGGGTGGATGGAGCCAGCACTGGGGATTCTGACAACTGCCACATGCCACCCTGCAGATCCACCTTTCACTGCTGGTACCAACACAGCACCTGGCAGCCCAGCACAGACACCATTAACACCTCCAGCAAAGACCCCAGTCAGCATGAGGTCTCCAGAGGTGGCACAATCTGTCAGGGCCACAGTTCACATCCAAGCTTTGACAAAGACTTAGAACCACACTGTCGTGGTTTAGGCCGTAAATCAGCCACGCAGTTTGCTACATGGAGAATCGAAAGAATGCAACTCCCACAGGT
>JAOEHX010042591.1:0-28999 GCA_025448015.1 Bolborhynchus lineola
CCCTTTAACTCTGGCACATGGATGAGGTCTCCCTGGGCCTTCTCTTCCTCAGCTGAACAGTCCCGGCTCTCTCAGCCCTTCCTCACAGCCCTTGGACCATCTCTGTGGCCCTTCTCTGGCCCCTCTCCAGCTCAGGCACAGCTTTGCTGTGCAGCAGAACCCAACCTGACCCCATGTGCCAGGGGTGGCCTCACCAGCACGAGCACAGTGGGACAATGACACCTTCATCCCTGTGGTGATGCCCTTGGGGATGCTCCCCAGCACCCTGTTGGGTTTCTTTGCTCAGCTGCTCGCTGCTCACTCCTATGGAGCTGGGGTCCCTCAGGGCCCCCGGGTCCTTTCCCCTGATCTGTTGCACACGGGCACATCCCAGCCTGTGCTGCACACAATCACAAAACCCATCTCTGCTGCCCACAATGAGAGTAAATAACACTTTGTGCCTTCTGCCTTCATCCACTGCAGGGTCATGAGGCTGCAAAGCCCCTGGGTCTCCTGTAGGTGACCATGTGGCACTTTGGAGGATGCAGCCGTGGTTTCCACTGCACCATTAAGCTGCCACCATTAAATGAATGATAAAGTCATGATGAATTAACTGCACTTTGCTGTGGAGATAACGGTAAATTATAGATGAACCTGTGTCTGGAGCCGGCTCTGACTCAAACATCGGCTCTTTGGTCCCCAAGAGCTTCAAACAGGGAAACGGGGCAGGATTTACTCACAATTCGTTCATTAAACCACAGCCCCAATGTGTTATCTGCGAGGGATGAGAAATGCAGCAAAGTCCTCCAAGAAACTGTCAGCTCCCACCTTAAAATACTAAGGAATTAAGGCACTAAATATTTTTGGGGCTGTTTTCAGTTACAGTAACTCAAATGAAAAGGGTGTTTTCTGTCAGTTAATGTAACCAGCCCCATAACTGACTGCACGGGGCTCCTCCGAGGTGATGCTCAGGCCAGGTCTGCAGCTCTGCTCTTGGCAAAGCATCACTCCGATGCCACCCGTTGCTTTGCAAAGTGATGCCCAAGAGATGTCTAAGCTCTTGGCCAGGTATCGCAGGAAAGCAGCTACTCTGGGTAGGTTTGGATGGGTTCTGAGGCAGAAGCTCTTCCCTGGGAGGGTGCTGAGGCGCTGGCACAGGGTGCCCAGAGAAGCTGTGGCTGCCCCAT
This sequence comes from Bolborhynchus lineola, assembly GCA_025448015.1. Classification (NCBI taxonomy): domain Eukaryota; kingdom Metazoa; phylum Chordata; class Aves; order Psittaciformes; family Psittacidae; genus Bolborhynchus; species Bolborhynchus lineola. Next base: position 1,167 of record JAOEHX010042591.1, read on the forward strand.
CCCTGGCAGTGCCCCAGGCCGGGGTGGACACAGGGGCTTGGAGCACTCTGCTCCAGCGGAAGGTGTCCCTGACCGTGGCAGGGGCTTGAGAGGAGCTTTAAGGTCCTCTCCACCCCAAACCACTCTGCGATCCTACTGAATCATACAATCAACTGAGTTAGAAAAGACCTTTAAGATGACGGAGTCTAACCTTACCCCAGCACTGCCCAGTCCCCACCAAACCATGTCAAATGCAAGAAACCCCTGCAGCTAAGGGGAGATGAGGTCCCACGGACAGAAGAACACTGCAGCACACAACTTCACGTGCACCTGCTGCCTTTAGTGTGCGGTGAGGTGGAACTCAGCCCCCGCACGGGAGGAGCCACCATGGGTTCGCCAGGACGAGCTGCTCAAGGCATCTTCTTTGCTGGCAGGGCCTTGGCCAGTATCTCAGCTGCTGCCTGGAGCTCTCCATCTGTGTCCAGCAGTGCCTGCAGGTTTGCGCCCTGGTCCTGGAAGCCCATGGCGCTGAGCTGCTCCATCTGCCACTCAAACATGCTCTGCAGTTCCTCCTCGTCCATCTCCACCTCGTCCTCTGCTCCCTCCTCCCCCGACACCACGCTGGCGTTGTCCTCGGTCTTGGTGTATGGTGGCGACTCATCCATGCTCTCCAGGTCCAGCTCCGTCTGTGCATCCTCCAGGCTGAGCAGGAAGTCTGGAGCCTCCACGGAGAGGGTCTGGAGGCCAAACTGGATCTGCAGCAGCGCCTGCAGTGCCCGGGGGCTCCGCAGCATGGACGAGATCTCCGCCTGCTCCAGCTCCGGCGGCAGCTGCTGTTGGCGCGGTGGCAGGGAGCTCCCGTCACTGGGTGCGTGCGGGCTCAGCACCTCCTGCGCGGGGCTGCCGGGCTCTGCCAGCGCACAGCCCAGGTTGTACATCAGCTCCGGGGTGCCCACCAGCTGCCGGACCATGCTCTGCACCACGCCAGAGTTGGGCACCGCGGCGCCCAGGTTCAACACAGCCAAGCTCCCATCGATGCTGCCGCGGGGGAGCTCTCGGGTGGTGCCGCCGGCGCTGCCGGCATCCAGAGCCCAGGGGTTGGGCAGCGGGCTCCGGTTCTCGGTGTGTGCCGGCAGCTGCGCTCCGCTTGGCAATGGGCGGCTCTCCGGGGAAGCAAAGGGGTTGTGGACCATGTGCTCCTCCACGGCGTCCAGGATGGGCTCCTCGATCTCCCGGTAGAACTGCTCCAGGGCGCTGTACCCCCCAGGGATGCTCTCGAGGTTGTTCATGGCCAGGTCATGGTTCCTTATCATCTCCTGCATGATGGCGGGGCTGCTGAAGGCCTCCAGCGTCTCCCTGATGGTGTGCTGGTTACTGAGGATGTGGCCAATCTCAGGGTTCTCCTCCGCCAGCTGCTGCAGCTGCGGGATGGACATGTTGAGGTCCTTGATGAGGTCGGCACTGACCATGGGGCTCTGTAGCACCTTGGTGAGGAGGCTGGGTAGGGACACATCCTGCTCCTGAACGCTGCTCACCAGGTCCTGCACTTCTGTGGAGCCCAGGCCCAAGAGATGGACACCTGTCACCCCGAGGAGGAACCCCAGCAGAAACGTGTTGTTCCTGATGGTGCTCAGGTCCAGGCCTGAACTGAGGACCCTGGACAAGAGATCCTCCATGGTCTGTGCCACGACTTCCTGGCTGGAGGCCAGCATCTCAGACAGGTTGTGATGGATCAAGCCGGGGTCCTGCAGGTCATGCACGCTTCCCAGGCCGGAATGGCTGCGGCTCGGAGGTGGCACCAGCGTGGTCGCTCTCCCTTGTTCTGCCAGGCTGTCTGCTGGTCTGTTCTGGGACCTGATGACCACATGGATGCTGACCCCATTATGAACTCCGTGCTGGCTCAGTGTGTCCTGATCCTGGAGGACCTTCCCAGCAAACACCAGGACCAGCAGCTCGGGGCATGTTTGGAACCGCTTGGACACTGCTTCCTTGAACTCCTGGATTGTGCTATCCTGAGCAACCTCAAACTGCTCCTTCCGCTTGAGGGTCTTCACGATCACACTGATGGTACCCGGGGAATCCATGGTGACACGGGGTTGGTTCGTCTCCGCTGCCCCTTTGCTTGTGGACATGGTGGCTCGAGAGCGCGGCCGAGCTCTGCTGTGCTGGAAGGTGCCGGCCACGGGGCGCAGCGGTGGTGCTGGGACAGGGGGTGATCACCCCGCGCGCACCCCGGCCGCACGCAGGAGCTGGATGGTGCTCAGCACCCGGGCGCTGCCGCCGTGCTCCTGCCCCACTGTGGCCCCTGCCCCCGGCAGCGCCGCAGAGCCCCTGTGTGACATCACACGAGGAGGACACGGAGCTGCGGGAGCGGGGCCAGAGGAGGCCACGAGGATGAGCAGGGGATGGAGCAGCTCCCGCATGGAACGAGGCTGAGGACACTGGGGCTGTTCACCCCGGAGGAGAGAAGGCTGCATGGAGACCTCAGAGCAGCTTCCAGGGTCTGAAGGGGGCTGCAAGGATGCTGGGGAGGGGCTCTTCATCAGGGACTGCAGTGATAGGACACGGGGTGATGGGTTCAAACTGAAACAGGGAACTTCAGGTTGGAGATAAGGGGGAAGTTGCTCCCCCTGAGGGTGCTGAGCGCTGTCCCAGGGTGCCCAGAGCAGCTGTGGCTGCCCCATCCCTGCAGTGCCCAAGGCCGGGTTGGACACAGGAGCTTGGAGCACTGCTCTATGGAAGGTGTCCCTGCCCGTGGTGGGGTTGGAGCTGGAGGAGCTTTGAGGTCCTTTTCAACCCAAGCCCTTCCATGACTTTTGCCAGCCGAGGAGGCAGCTCTAAACCCAGGGAGCTGCTCTGCTCCAAGGGGGATGTGGTGGTGGCCAGGTCTGGGACCGAACTGCCCAGGTCAATGTCCCATGGTCAATGAATCACCAGCTCAGCCGTTAACATCCGCAGGGCTGTAAGGAATGGGCAGCAGCTGGCACATTGGGGGGATTTATGTCTCTGACGTGGTTAAATGTTACCTAAACACCCACAGGAGATGGAGCCAGAGCTTGTGCGCTTTGAATTCCACTTCCCATCCCCCTCAGCTCGGCTGTGGGCAGATTTGGGCGGCAAAGACACTTTCTGAGGAGGAGGAGGGGATTTGGCTGAATTTTCTTTAGAACACCCCTGGAGAACGTGTGAGAAGTGAATGAGATCTCAAAGGTGATGGGAGGGAAGTGAACATCAATGGAGCCGCAGTGAGGAGCACTCTGACCTCAGTGGAGGCCTGGGCAGGCTCCTCATGGTTGCCAGCACTACGGAGGAGTTAACCCATTGCCTCTTGTCCTGTCCCTCCAGCCCTTGTCCAGAGCTCCTCTCCAGGTTTCCTGTAGCCTCTTCAGGCACTGGAGCTGCTCCAAGGTCTCCCCTTAAGGAACCTTCTCTTCTCCAGGCTGGACAAGCTTCATGGATCTTGTCTCACCCTCCAGCACTTCCCAGGACCAAAGGCTGCTTTCCACGGCCTTTACCACCACAGACGACATTGTGACCACCCCTGCAGAGCACCATAGAGCACCTGACAGGTGCTGTCTTCCTGACATTAAAAGAGGACCACGAACCAACCCCAGCTGAGCAGAGCGGCATCAGAGCACTGCTCTCTCCCCATGGGCTCCCTGTGGCACAACTGGTACCTCCCATTGGCCCCTGGGCTGAACATCACTCAAAGTGCCCCCTCCAAATGCTCCTTCCCTCAGTTCTCCGAGCATCTGCGGAGCCACCTCCTCCGGAGCCCTCGTCCCTGGCACAGCCCCTCCGAGGAGCAGGACTTGGCCTCCACCTCTGCCCAATTCTCTGTCTTTGCACCATCTACAAACCTCATTAGCAGCGATTTTATCCTGGTTTCTGCAGCACTGGTAACAGTCAGAGAACCATCAGCCCCCACAGCCCACCGATCCCTGCTGAATCCCCCAGGGATGTATGGAGAAGTAGCTCTCAGAGAGCAGCAATCACTGAGAGAAGAGTTTGCAGTTCCCAAACTCCATCTGCATCTGATTTACTCATCATTTATTGATGGCTTTGCTACAATGAGGTAGATTTAATAACGTCTGAAGGTAAGGAAATGCTCAGGGTTGTGCTCAGACCCTAGGAAACTTCATCACCCACGTGTGGAGCTCAGCAGGAGATCAAATGACTCTGCAGCAGCTGAGCACCACAAACAGATCCTGATTGCCATTGATCCCATCCCTGCCCTTTCCACTCTTTATTGATCAAGTCTCATATTCACATCTCCACTGTTTCACTTGGAGCTGATGCCAAATGGAGCTGCCTCGAATTTCTCTGTAGTCCCATTTTAAACGTAAGCACGAGTCAGAGATTTGTTCCTGTTTGGTTTCATCCCGGTTCTGCTGAGCCTGGGGTCACGGAATCATGGAATCCCAGAATGGTTCAGGCTCCAACCCCCTGCCAGAAGGGAGGAAGCAGCCAGGAGGCAACGGGGGCTCTGCTGGACCTGATGGTTTGAAATAAGGGTGAAGTGGTCATGGCTGGGAATGTTGGAGGCAGCCACAGTGACCATGGGATGCAGGGTCAGGATCCTGAGCAGAGGCAATAGGGCCTGGTCTCCTCCAGTGGCATCACCATAAGTGATGGGAAGGGGAACACACCAGGGCAGGGTGATGGGGATGAGGAAGGACAAGCATCTTGGCTGCCAGTGAGCCTCAGCACCCAGCACTATGAGGGGATGGTGCATCTGGCCCCGGAGTGCCAGCGGCATCTGCCCAGGCTTAAGATGAGCCCTTCCAGTGAGAATCATCAGGGGGACCTCAGAAACAGCCCAGGTTATCACCTGCACCACATGCACATGCAGAGCTGGGGGCCAGACAGGCACGTGGAGTTCTCTTTGGTGCTGTACCACCACGGAAGCCAATGGCCCCAGTGAGAAAACAGCTTCGTACCCGAGAACTTCCACTCTCCACATGGGTTTAAACATGCCCATGGATGTGGTCACTGCTGGAAAAGCTGCTGCTGCTCTCAGGAGCTTCTCAGAGCTGTTCATTACTGTCACTATTCAAAATAAGGCTCTTTCTTCTAATCAGAATCTCTGCCTTCATCTCCTTCACTCAGATGCCTCCTCCAGGGCATCACAGCAATCCTGAGCATCAAGAGGTCCTCTCTTGAGGCTCCCACCCACAGTGACGGCGCCTCTGAGCTCTCTGCATCGCTCATGGCTCGAGCATTTCCCCCAGCACATCAAGACTTTGTCTTTGTGTCTCTTCCCTCCAGACTCTGCTCAAACCCCAGCCCAGAGGCCAGGAGCTGGCACCGCTCCGGCCATGAGCAGGTCCGGCCCCTCCAACACCATGACTGGCATTAACCTGCTCCTCCCCAGATACCTGAGGCTACACCACATTGTGGGTTAGAACCAGCCCCAGAAAGAGCACCCATGCCCAGAGCCACCACCTCATCACATCATAGAATCAGACTGGGTTGGGATGAAGGGGCATTAAAGCTCCTCCAGCTCCAACCCTCGCCACAGGCAGGGACACCTCCCACTGGAGCAGCTTGCTCCGAGCCCCGATGTCCAACCTGGCCTTGAGCACTGCAGGGATGGGGCAGCCACAGCTTCTCCCTTCAACCCATTCCAGTGTCTCACCACCTTTATGGAGCATAATGTCCATCAGCACTGTGCTGTCAGGACAAGGAGACCAACAGGTCCCATCGAGCACGTGCTGCCCAAGTCAATGCCATGCAGAGCGCAGGACAGAACCACCTCTGTGCTCTGGTGATGGGAGCCGGGCAGGTGGGAGGGTGCTGTGGCTCTTCCATGGTCTTGAGGAGCTCTGGTCCAGTCCAGAAGCCTCTCACAGGTCTGTGGCTGCTGCTCTCTGTCTCCATCGTCCTCCATGTCCTAATCATGCACCAAACCCCACCAGGAAGGGGTGCAGAACTCACCCACCTTCCACCAGAGACCTGGAGCTCTGACAACATCCCCTGAGGTCTCCAGAGCTGCCTCTGCTCCCACAGGTCCTCAGGAGAATGGAGCAAGGTGTTGGGACACTCCAGCAGTGCTCAGTGCACCAAGGTGAGAGTCCTGCAGCCCTGGGCACTCGTGAGGTCCACCAAAGCAGAGGCTTCGGTTTGCATGGACAGCACTGCTGGGGAGGGGGAGGGGAGGAAAAGCTGCTCCTTGCTGGTCCCGTCGATGATGATGTTAAACATAGACCCTATGGAGATGCCCAGACCTGTCCCTGCTGCTCCTCCAGCCGTACCTTAGTGCTTCCTCTTCATGTCTGAGGCAGGTTGTCACTGAGCTCAGGGAGAAGGAGGTTATTGGTGCAGCTGGTATATCCATCAAGGAGAGAGCAAGAAACTGAGTTCAGTGAAGCTGTTTTGGTGTTGGAGCAACAAAGCGGAGGGTGATCACCCCCCACATACCAGACATATGGGCAGAAACGGATCTTGAGGAGGAATAAACTTCACCCTGAGCCCAACACTGAGCACAGCGCTCCTGCAGTACCCTCTGGGGTGTGTGGGGTGCAGGACAACTTGTCCCTTTGTTGAGAGGCCTCAGTTGAGTTCTGGACATTGCAGTTTGGGGAACACATTCCACAGGACAATAAAACCTTTCCTGACCTCCGGGGGCTCTTCAGTGTGTAACCACCAGCAGCAGGAGGTCCCTCAGCAGTGGAAGCTGCCCCCATGCAGACAGAAGGACAGAGCATCCCCTGCGCCACAGTACCTCTAGCTCTGGTTCATGTGCCAGGCTCCAACGAGGTGTTCACCATGCAGGTAACGGGCAAAGAAACAAGCACAAAGCTGCAGGACAGCAAACCCCAGCAGCAGCAGTGGTGGTAGCTCAGCAGATCTAAGAGCGTTGGTGCTCCTTGGATGAGCTCTGCCCAGTCTCTGCTTGATGCACCATTCAGCAGAAGCATCTCCAAGAGAAAGCAGGAGCAGCGAAGGGGCTGATGACCCAAGCCCATGTTTCCAAGATCCCACCATCCTCAGCTTCTCTTGAGCACCTTCTGTTCCTCCAACAGCGCTCAGCACCATCTCCCCCAGCCAGGACAGGGACACCTCCCCGTGGGGCAGAAGAGGCGGGCAACACGCTCACGGATCTGCCGCGTCCTCACCCCATATACGATGGGGTTGAGCATCGGTGGGACCACAACGTAGAGGTTGGCCAGGAGGATGTGGACGTGGCTGGGGATGTGGTGGCCAAAGCGGTGCGTGAGGAAGGAGAAGAAGGCGGGCACATAGAACATGAGGATGACGCAGAGGTGGGAGCCGCAAGTGCTCAGGGTCTTGACGCGTGCCTCGGGGGACGGGAGGCGAAACACGGCCCTGAGGATGAGCACATAGGACACGGCAATGAGCACCACGTCCAGCCCCGAGGAGAGCAGGGCCGTGGTGAGCCCGTACCACACGTTGGCCCTGATGTCGGCGCAGGCGAGGCGAGCGATGCCCATGTGCTCGCAGTACGTGTGGGGCATGACATTGTGCCCACAATAGGGCAGCCGCTTGAGGAGGAAGATGGGGGGGAACATGATGCAGAAGGCGCGGATCACGGCGGTCGCGGCCATCTTCCCAATGACCGAGGGCGTGAGGGTGGCCGCGTAGCGCAGTGGGTGGCAGATGGCCACGTAGCGGTCGAAGGCCATGGCCAGCAGCACCGAGGACTCCACGATGAAGCTGAAGTGGGTGAAGAACATCTGCGTGACGCAGGCGTCGAAGGAGATCTCCCGCGCGCTGAACCAGAAGATCGCCAGCATTTTGGGCACGGTGGTGGTGGAGAGCATGAGGTCGGCGACAGCCAGCATGGCCAGGAACAGGTACATGGGCTCATGCAGGCTCCTGTCCGTGGCAATGACAAAGAGCAGGACCGCGTTGCTGAACACAGCAGTGATGTACATGAGGCAGAAGGGGACGGAGATCCAGACGTGGGACTCCTCCATGCCCGGGATACCCATCAGCACGAAGGTGATTGGGTCAAAGCTGCTTTCGTTGAGTGCATACATGGTGCTGCCGGGCTCAGGGTCAGTTCTGTGCAAGAGAAGGGACAGCTGAGGCCTGGAGAGCCTGGTCTCAGCCCATTACACATACAAAGATGGACAATATATAGTCTTCAATTTCCATTCTCCTTCCATCCTGAGCCATTCCTGAAGGCCAAAGGATTGATTCACTGTGTTTTGCTGCACAAAGAAATCCACTCTTTTGATCCTATCAACCCTACAAACTGTCTGGAAGGAAAACATCTTCTCTGTGCCTCCATTTGCACCACAGCCCAGGCCAGGTCCTGCCCCCCTCCACTTCAGGCACTGCCATAAAAAGGCTTCTCAAAGTCAAAGGAGTCAAAGAGGGAATACTGAGATGAGCTCTTGGGCAGAAGCTCTTCCCTGGGAGGGTGCTGAGCACTGGCACAGGGTGCCCGAGGAGCTGTGGCTGTCCCATCCCTGCAGTGCTCAAGGCCAGGTTGGAGCACCCTGCTCCGCTGGAAGGAGTCCCTGCCCACTGTGCTGGAGCTGGAGGAGCTTTAAGGTCCCTTTAACACAAACCAGGCTGTGAAAACCCAACTGCTCCAGTTCATCGCTGGCATGAACCGGGGCCACCATGGTCCGGTGGGACCCGGCTGTGAGGCAGAACAGAGCCCTGCGGGGCTGAGCAGGGCAGGAGGGGGTCACCGCACCCCCCGCAGCCCTGCTGATGCAAACAGGTTATCCACGTGCGTGTGCCTGCTGCAGGGAGCCCCCGTCACACCCAACTGAGCAACTCAATAACCCCTATGGTACCTGAGCGACAGCACGTACGGAGCCCATCGCCATGGAGAACAGCAGTAACAGCACACAACATCGGGCATCTGAAATGCCACGTGCAAGGGCAGCAGTGGCACGGGGTGGGGGGCATCCTGCACCCCCCTCCACTGAACTGCTCATTGAACTCTGCTTTGGACCTCGTTTTGTACCAGTTCCATCAGCTCCTGACCTTGTCGTTGAGCCCCAGCCCGCTGACGATGAGCACGGGAATGCATCACCTTGCTGAGGATGTAGATGAGGTCTCCGCGCTGGAAGGAGAGCTCGTCGGGGTGCTCGCTGCTGCAGTCCCATAGGCCTCGGTAGTAATGGGCATAATCCTGCCAGAGACCCTCTGTGAAAAGCAAAGAGAGGTCAGGGTGACAGGGAATTACGTGGGGAAATATTGGGATTGTGGGGTGGTGCCTTTCCCCTCTCCCACGTCCCTCATCTCCTCCTCAGGCTCAAACTGAGCCATGGAGATCTGCAACCTGGTCCAAAGGGGACACACGGCCCCAGCATCACCTCTGCAGTGCAGTGGCCCCACCACGCCAGAGGCCACAGGAGAGGATCACCATTCTTTAACATGGATATTGCAGGGAGGATGCTGCTGGGGAAGGCAACAGCCTTCATGATAGAAACCAAGGAAGGGATTGCAGGCAATGGAACAGGGATCATTCAGGAAGCCAACAGCACTGAACGGAGCAGGAACAGCGGTGGGAGGAGAGCAGGGAGCAACCGTCTGCCTTCAACCCCCATTCCAGCAGGGCAGAGGAGGTCCCAAACCTTCACGCTCAGGTCTGGATGCGCCTGATGCCAGATTGTGCTGCTCTGCCCAGTCCGCAGGCTGCGAAGCGGTTTGTCCCAGCACATCCAACCCATCCTTCCCAGCATCAAAAATCCCATTCCAAATCCCCCCCGTTCCCAGTTTCCAAGCACACAAGACAACTGTTACACCACGTTCCTAGAGCAAACTTCAGGCAGGGGACTGCTCTGATGGCACAGCACCAACATGGGGGTGAATCCAGATGTCATGACACGGACACCGCTGTGATGTGACCCCTATGGATAATTTAAGCCAGGATAAGCACATCTTGCAGGGGTCTGTGCTGCTCTCCACAGCCCAGAAAGCATAAATAGCAACTCCTGAGCACATGTTGGAGGAAATGTTTCTAATATGGTCTAAGGGACTGAGTGATAAGGGTGCATCTGGAGTGCTGTGCCCAGATTTGATCACCTAAATATGAAAGAGGACATTACAGAGATGGATAATGGCACAGCAGGGAGCGACTGGAATGACTCAGGGACTTGGGGAACTCAGATGGAAAGGCTGGGAGAAAAACCCCCACCAAAGTAGGTCTGCATCCTTTGGAAAGTATTAAAGGGGGAGCACACAGTGGCGAGGAGAAGATTGGGAAGGGAATAGAAGGAGTAGGAGCTACTGAGTTATTTAAGCTTGTGCTAAGTGCAGGAACCAGAGGTTATGAACTGGAGGCGGAGGAAATCTCTGAGCAGGAGGATGAGGCAAGCAGCAGCTTTGGTCATTAACACCAAAGGTCATTAGAGGAGGGTGTGAGGATGCCATCACCATGCAGAGAACAACTTGGCATGGGGGGATGTAAGCCCGCGGCTTGGCACCAACCTGCTGGTGTCCCCTGTGACATGAGGGTGGGGAAAGGCTGATGTGGGGGCATAAAGGCACCAGTAATGCTTGAGCATCGTGGTTAATGTGCTGGTGAAGGGATTTAAGGACAGTGATCCCACACATCAGCTCCTCTGTGTCACTGCTTGGGGGGGAAGAGGCTTGGAATAGGAAATACATCTTCCTACAAGAGGCTTCCAGAGCCAAAAGTACCAATTCCTATGCTGGTGTGCAGCTGGGACCCACGGGTCTGCGTGCCTGGAGTGAGGATGCTGTCAGGAAGCTGGAGCCAACCTTGTCCTCATTTACTGGGAATGCTGGGGAGGTGCCTCCCCCTCCCGCATCTGCTCTTTCCTGCTTTATCAAAGGAACAAGAGGACCTTGGAGGCATCTCCCCACCTCCCCGAGGAGCACAGAAAGCAGCTGTCGGTAGAGCAGAGCTTCGCAGGAGCGCCTGGACACGACAGGACAAAGGGAGAACGTTTTCCAGCCCACGAGAAGGTTTGCATGGAAGCTCTCACCCTTCCCTCCAGCCCTTCCTTCAAAGGCCACGCTTTATTGCCTTGGATGAGGAAGATGCCTCACGATGGAAGCGTGGCTCCACTCTTAATCCCCTGCTGCGGCTTCAAAAGCAGCAAAGATGTTTGTGCCAGATGCCAGGAATAGCTTCTTCAAGTGAAGCCTGCTCGCAGGAAAGGGATCCTGGCTCCTGCTTTAGCCCTTCAAGATAAGGCCAAGCAAGGGAGGACTTCACTCTGCAACCTCTGTGGGGATGGGGGATGGCTGCAACCCTCCAGCCCTGCCAGCTCCAGGCCATGTGGGATGTGGGATGTGGGCTGGATCCAGATGAGCCATCCCTGGACTCCTGCATTCATTCTGCTCACTTACAGAGAAGAGGTTATGTTTCAATAGCCCCAGTGCCCCATCAAGACCTTCAACTCCACGTTCAGAGCAGAGCTGTGATTTCACTGCTTTACACTGATGTAAGTGGGATGAGAGCCTGCTCTCATGGGTCTTCTCATTAAGAGAACCAGCCAAATGTGACAACCGCATCATCTTCCCCTGCAGCACCAAGAAGAGGCTTTGGGAGGGGCTCAATCCATCCCAGACCCCTTCCTTTGGAAGCCTGTTGATGCTGAAGCCTAATGACAACCATCCACAGCTCCAGGGTCTCAGTGCTGTGCCTATGATAGGTGACAGGGAGCAGCCTGCGAGGCTTTGCTTTGCTAAGCAGAGGAATTGTGCTCTGTATCTGCAGCAGCAGCCCCAGGCCCATCCAATGCCTGGGATTGAGCAGCCTTGAGCTGAGCAAATGGGTGTCTTGGCAGGAGCAGCCTGAAGCTGCTCCAGCATCAGCATCCTTGTGGGTCTTTGAAATGAGAAACAATGGCTTTCCATTAGCCAAATGCTCATCTGGCACTGCGGCCGTGTGACAGAATGAAGGAACAGCCCTTTCCCTTCCTCCCTGCAGCCCAGCCCTCTGCCCAAGGACTCCCAGCATCTCTCCCGTGCCCTTGGACCGAAGCGCACATCACCCCGGGTCGGGGTTCCGGGGGCTGTGGTAACCTTTCCCTCTTGAAACGCAGCCCAACTTTTCCGAGGCAAGGTCTGAACACGTTATTTAGTGTCAAACAGACCCAGGGCTGAAAGCAACCCCCACACTGTTGGTGACTGCACCGGTTACAGCCACCACCAACAGTCACCACCGCTGATGCTGCTGAGCACGGGCACGGTGTTCAAATGCCTGCCAGGGCTGTGACAGGCGAGAGCCAAAAGCCAGGGGTGCCCTTGGGGTGCTCCACCTCCACTGAGGATGGTGAAATGCTGGGGCAAGGAACAAGGTGTGTGTGTGCAGGCACATCCCATCAGCTCCACTGTCCTTACCCTGCCCGGAGGCAGCTGCATGGACACAAAGGATGGTTTGTGAACACGGGGATGTTGCTTTCCCCAAGCTCCGGGTGCTGCTCCAGGGGGTTGGGACACAAATCCATGAGGAATGGGGAAATGCTGACTTGCTCCGGTCTCTGCAAGCAGCTGGGACTCATCCCTGTCTGTGCTACCAAGACCTCAGTGGCAACGGGCCTGGGCACCCTCCCAGCCTGGGGACAACTGCCTGAGACATATCCAAAGGGGTTTGATGGGGAAAGGGAAAGGTTGGATGTGGCTTTCCAGAAACACCAGAAGTTGGGCATTGGGGCTCTCCAGGAGGGGTGAATCAGCTGGGCAATGCCTGGGGTGCATTGAGGAGAGCACGAGCACGTGTGAAGCTGGTTTAGGCACCCATTATCCACAGCATCCAACACTGAACCCCTCAGTCTCCATCACCCCACAGGCAGGATGCCCACCGAGCATCCCCAGGGTGCTGAGCATCACCACCCCCGCGAGGCTGTGGAGCAGGAGGATGGTGTGGGAAGCTGCCCCAAGCCAGGCTTTGCCAGGAGGATGCTGTCCCATGGGGGATGGAGCGAGCAGGGCAGCAGGAAGCCCTTGGCCAGCCCAGCCCCAGCTGCTTGGACACAAGCGCTGCTTTCCGGAGCCAGGGCGGAAGCAGGGATGGAAAACGAAGCAGGTGGGACTGGGGAGGAAACAGATCTTCCGCTCCCATCCCATGGTCCAGGTCCTTAAGGAAGAAGCAGGGGTGGAACCTGCTCCCGGGCTGCCGGTTCCTGGTGTTTGTGTCCTTCCAGCTTCCCGCTCCCAGATCCCGCCCTGCAGCAGCTTCCTCTGGGCCAGGACTCGCTTCCTGCCCGCTCCCCACCGCGTTTCTGCCCCAGCGCCCCGGGATGCACCGGAGGAGTTGGCTCCCTCTCTGCGGTCCAGGATGGGACGAGGGACAGCGATGGGAGAGCCTCCATCAGGACAGGGATGGATGCTGCGGCTCCTCCCTCGAGAGCTCACAAAAACCATGGGGTCCTGTCCATACACGAGAGGCATCCCCCATGCCCACAGCATGGAGAAGATGGAGAGCTCTCCCCCAGCCCAGCCTCAGGCTCCCCTCTGTCACCACCAACCTGTCCTGGGGCCTCTCCCATCCTCCTCTCAGCCTCCATCACACCCCAGGATGCTCAAAGGAGCGGGATTCAGCCCCCCCCTCCCCCCAAAGCATTCCTTACAGTTGGCCAAAGCAGGGTGGGCTCTTACCGCTTCTCTGCCTGCTCCCTGTGTCCCTGCTGTCCTCTGGGAAGCGGGGATCCAGCTCCTCATCTGGGAAGAGAAGCAGCGGAGCTGTCACGGGAAGGGCTGGGAGCATCACTGCTCCCCCAAAGCCCCCCGCAGGCAGAGGGCTGCGAGAGCACCCGACTGCCACTGTAATAAATCCCCGGCTTAATTGTGGCGAGTGGGAAGGGAGGAAGTCACAGATCGTATTTTAAAGCGCGTTGCATAAACCCATGAATTGTTGTTAACACGGGGAAAAACAAATCACTTCTTAGAGCCTCATAAATTGGGGCCGCACTGCGCCGAGTGCTCCTGGAGGAAGAGCTGCGTCCTGCGCAGGGAATGCGAGGGGGAATGCCGGGATGGAGATGGGAGGAAGGAGAAGTGAAGGAGGAGAAAGGGTGGCGTGGAAGGGAACCATGAGAAATGATACCATGGGACAGGTTAAGGAGTGAGCGGCTGGAAGTCATGGGGAAGCGCTGAGAAAACAGCCGGAGGCTGATGGGAGCAAGGATCTACGCACAGATGGCCTGAGATAAGAGCTCAAATCCATCTACATTTGGTATATTTTATACATGTACTTCTATAAAGTTTGTTGACATCAATTTTCTATCTCTAAAATAGAACCAAACCCATCTGCACCTCCTGCACTGCTGCTGCCTCCTTGGGGCCCAGCTCTTCCCGTGCGGAAGGGACGCATCCCTACTGCATCCCAGGGGATGTGGCTTTGCTGTCTCCTTTAGACACAGCCAACAGACACCAAACCTGGGTCAGTGAAGTGCTGGGGCTGCTCCGATGTTGATCCCGGCCGGAGCTGATCAATGCAAACCAGGTCAGAGCTCTGCTGCCCGTTACAAATTGCATCCCATGTTGGAGGGTCGCTGCTGCTGCTCCCCACATTAGATAGGAAACAGCCCCCAAAAATCTTTCCTAAATAAATCAGACTTTATTGTGGAAGTCGGGCCCTGACGAGGCAGGATCCCATTAGCATTGATCCCAAAATGAATTATGGAAAGTGGCTTTTGCCTGCTCTTTGCATGTGTAAAAGAGAAGGGAAATGTATCCAGAGCAGAGCTCCCTCCCCATCATTCCCACAGAGACACCCCCAAACCCTCACATCTGGATTCCTTTATCGTTTAACTATGGCACCGAATCCCCATATCCCACCTCCTGAGGTGAAGGGCCATCAAACCACCTCCTGCATGCCATGAAACCCCCAAAGCCATCCTCCAAAGCTGGGCAGCAACATTCCCCCACCTGCGCCCAGGGGCTCCCACATCCATGCCGCGTACATCCTGCATCCTGCAGGCACCGCTCCCATCCCGGAGGTGTCCTCAGGAAACCTCTTCCCAGATCCCTCCTCACACGCAAACAGAAGCTCCTTAGGAAGCATCAGACGGGGCTGGTGCAGGAAAACACGTGCCATGGAGGAAATGATGCCTCGGGGTTTCCAAGCACAGCAAAGCCGCTCCATGGCTTGGAAAAGGCGCTTTCCTCTGTGCCTCGGTTTCCCTCTGCCCTGCTCACCTCTCACTCCGTGCCTTTGGCAAAGGTGCAGTCCTTGCAGATGGGACCCAGCTTCCCATGGGAAGCAGCTCCCCATCACACCACGGCCCCACAGCCAGGTGCTGTTCCAAGCCTGGAAGCAATGTTCTGCCTCCCCAGGGGTGTTCGAGCCCATCCAATATCCCAGTTTTAGAGTGATGGATCAGAGGGAAACGCTGACAAACGCACCCCCGGGGGCTGTGTCCTTCCATCCCATCACAACCTCACCCTTACATCCCTATGGGCATCCTGAGTGGTCCAGGGCAGCCCCCAGCCCCAGGCAAGCCGTGCCCCCCCCCGCTGCGCTGGAGCAGCCTGGGCATTGGGGCAGATTCTCAGAGGAGCTGTGTTTTAATGTAGCAATTTGATTCAATTTTCCACTCTATAAAATTACCCATCACTGCTCGTTGCTTCCTAACAGACACCTTCACTCTTAATTTAACAATCCCATCGAATTCTGCCAGGGAAATTGGAAAAATTTATCACCTGTGAAATTTTATTTTTCCTTGGTTGTATCTGTTTTTGTAAAACTTCATTAACGACGATGACTTGCTGAGGAAATTATCTCTTCATCTCCCCCCTCTTCCTCCCTGCTCCTTCCTTTTCCCTCTATTTTCCCTCAGGACGCGAGGGAGGAGATCCCCGCTTGGATGAGGATGTTCCCCGCTCTTATTGAGGGGGTGAAGGAGCAGGGGGATGAGCTCAGGGCTCATGGTCTCTCCTACCTGTGCCCCTGTGCCCCGCAACTGGTTTCTCACCACTTGCACCTTTGACATCAATGTGCCACCACCACCGACCTCCGGGAGCAGCTTGCTCCTCCAAGGCAGCATGTGCCCCCAGAATGGGGTGGGTTGAAGGGACCTAAAAGCTCACCCAGCTCCAACACCTGCCATGGGTATGAACACTTGCCACTAGAGCAGGCTGCTCCCAGCCCCTGTGTCCAACCTGGCCTTGGACACCATCAGGGATGGGGCATCAGGGCCCTGACATGTGCATGAGAACAGGAGAGCAATATCCCCAGGGTGAACCTGGCTGGCAGGGTCAGCATCCTCACACTTTGCATCCTGAAGGGAGGGCAATGATGGGGTCTGCCCTTACATCAACACTGTGCAAGCTCCCAGCAGATGTTACAGCTGCTCTAACCAGTGCTGGTGGCCTCAAGGCAGTGAGGAGCTGGACACAGCTGCCAAAGCAGGCAGGGATGCTGAGCACCCTCAGCCTGACCAACCATCAGCACCTCTCACCCACCAGCCTGGAGACCCCTGTGGAGGCTCCACCTGAGCTCAGGGACCACTGTGGGTGCACCCAAGGGAAGAGAAAGCTGCTGCCCAAAGAGCTGAGGATGTGAACAGAGGAAGAAGGGGAGCTCAGGAAGCAATGGTGAGAGATGGAGAGAGGCTGAACACAGCCACCAAAGGACTCTGCTTTCAGGGGTGAAGAGGCACCAACAGCACATGGGTTTCAATAAGGCTCAGGTGAACTGCTGGCCAAGCCCCAGGGCACATCACACCATGGAAGAGCTACTGCAGAGGGTGTCACCCTTGCAGGCTCCTTGCTTCTGTGCCAGGAAGATTGCTCCTGGCTCCTTTAACCGGGAGCTGCTGCCCTGCTACCTCCAGACCCCGTGCACTGCTAGCGAACAAGCACTGGTCTTTAATGCAGTTATTTGATCATCTCCAGTAATTGCGTTACAGCCCCGACTGTGTGCCCAGGAGGGAGCATTTTCATCATCTCCAGTCTGATTTTCCAGGTAACACAGCCCAGAGATTCCACTTGCACCAAACTTAATATCAGTGGAGCTGAACAGAGCCTCTAAAAGCTGCCTCACCTGAATTCGCCCCCCCTCCACCTCAGCAAACACAAAGGGTTTGCTCTTGTGGTCCATCAGCCAGCCCAGGCACAGAAATGGGGTCAAGTCTTTGAGATATGGGTCCATTAACTCACTCCCATCCATGCGCTGTGTGGCCAAGGGTGTTTGCAGGGGTGAAGCTAGGGGATGGCTCAGGATTTGGGTGCTTACCTGGCATAACCTCATAGATGTCATCCTCTTCCATCTCAACAGTTGGCCCATCTTGACTCAGAGTAGTATTATGGGATATCATGGTCACAGACTCAGAACTGTCCACGTCGTTGTAGAGCTCTTCTTCATCCTCTTCATCACATGGGATAGTGAGGGAGCTCAGGTCTGGAAGGAGAGACCACACAACCCTGGTCTCTAAAACCAGCCAAAAGCTCTTGAGGTGAAACCAGATGTGGGCTCCAGAGAAGTGCCTCCACTTCTGTGCAACACCTCCTCCAAAGAGCAAAGCCCCAGGACCTCTCTTTGGCTTAGAGGGGATGCAGAACCCCAGCATGGTCCAAGCCCGCACACTGCTGCAGGCAGCAGCCCAAGCCGGGTGGGAAGATGCTGCCAGGGCCACCAAACTCACCCTTCAGGAGGAACTGGATCTGATCCACCCATTCTTCAGCCTCTGCTGGGCTTGGGGCTGTGAACTGGAAGAGGTTCAATTGTTATTGCGCTGGTTCTTGGGTGCAGGGAGAAGAAAGAAAGGAACTGGGGATGGAGATCCTGGCTCTGCCATTCTCCCCGCTGTGACTTTAGGAAAACCATTTCACTTCTTATCTCCCTATTCCAAAAAGGGAACCAGAAGCGGAACAAAGCCAGACTATCCCAGAGGAAAGCTGTCAAGCCTAATTCATTAGAACAACTCAGATGAAAACCACAATCCCCACTGAATACACTACACTGACTCTGAACCAAGACGTCACGAGCTCAGGAAGCTTCTCCTGCAGACGTTGTGCCTTGGGCTGGGTTTGCCATTGCCGCAGGTTTTAGGTTCCCCCGGGATGCTCAACATCTTTAAGGTTTAAATTTAACCTGGCTCTGAAGGGCTTATTGAAAACTGCGCTTTCCAAACCCAATCCTTCTACCCCATGTTCTTGCTTAAACCCTGTGCCCCATGAGTGCAAACGGAGCCCAGGATCACTCTTGTGCCAAGGGAAGGCCCATGCTGAGATCACCCATCAAGAAGCAGCATCAGCACCTTCTGCTTGGTTTGTTGGAGCTTCCCAACCTCCCTGAGCCTTCAGGTCCAGCCTGCACCTTCGCCCCCCAACCTGGACCATGTGCTTTGGTGCCTGGCGGTCAACCAGCACGCAAAGAGCCATTTGGGCCCTCAGTCCCTACCTCGTAGGTACGTTTGCCAGAGCAGGTTAACTCAAAACAGCATCTTTTCCGAGAGTCCTTGCGGAGCTGGGGAGCCAGCCGGGCGCTGTAGTGCTCAATGGAGAAGGTGCCTTTAGGTTGCTTGCCTGGAAGAAGAGCAATGTGCTGAATCTGGGGTCAGCATCTCTTTATCCAGCTGGCAGATCTTTTGGGTGCTGCAGATGTCCACACAGAGAACCTGAGGGACACCACGTGCCAATGGGGAACGGTTGGGAAAAACACCCTTCAGTCTATGCACGTCCCTGGGAATCCAAAGGGAATATTATAGAATCTTCATAAAGACACAGGAGAGAGGACGCCCTTTTAAACCTCAAGAGAAAGGTTTCCAGAGTCAGGAGGCTGCAGGGGATGAGCAGAGACCACAATGGAGTTGGGGAAATGGGATCCCCATTGGTGAGGCACGGACAGGCCTTGGGAAGAAATGGGAAGTGCCCCGTGGTGCTGATGTGAGGAAGGGCAGAGGGAAGGAGCTTCCCTGCAGCCATCTGAGGCGCTGTTATTTACTCCAGCCCATTATTCCCTGCTCTATCCGGGTGAGGAAGCAGGAACCAGGCAGTTGCTATGAACCCGTTTTATCTGCACATCCTTAAAGACTCCCAGGGAGCCCTCCAGAAGGATTTCACTCATAACGGGTTTGCTTTCCTGTGCTATCATCTGGGGAGGAGATGACAACTGCTTGTCCCCCCTCAAAGAGCCACCCCTGGCTTCAACACCTACATCTGCTCATGTCCCTGCACATACCAGGGTGAAAGGAGTTGGGAAGCTTATTTGGAAACGAAGAGTGCTTGAGATCCCCAAAGGATGTGGATGAAGGACCCAGACCCAGCTTCATCCTTACATCCCAGTGGAGTTCAACCCTCTCCCAATCACACACTGGTCACTGTCAACCACGTGTGTTGTTTTGTGAGCAGCTCTCATGGCATGTTTCTGGATGGGTGGACCAGGGGAAGGCCATATATCTCATCATGCCAAACTCTGTTGGAGATATTAGCTGTCTGTTTATGTGGACCTGATGGAGCATGACTGCAAAATATTTATGTACACTGACACATGGCTTATACAGAGCCACTGAGGGGGTTGAAGCCCAGCTGACAGCTAATGGAAAACCTGGAACATCATTTGATTCACACGCAGCTCTGTTCCTGTGTCTCTCTTCTCTTGTTCCACACCTATAAAGGGGGTGGTGGTGGGGGAAGCAAGCTGAGATCTGCCTTTGTAGGGCCTGCGTGCTGTGTCTTGATAGGGAACTACAACCTTCTCTCTCGTCAGACGATAACCTGGCCTTCAGCAAGGGCTCTGCCCTGCTCTTTTCCAGCCCTGTCCATGACTTCATCCACCACCTACAGCCTGGGGACCAGAAGCAGAGAGCTCATCACTTACTTTTCTCATTGGCGTAGTAGTAAAAGGTGCTTCTGTTGAGGACACACCAGCGCTTCTGCCACTCGGACCCAAAAAAGCTGTGCTCTGGAAAGACAAGGTCCAAACAGAGTGAAAAGGATCAGTCCTGGTCTTGGTCCAGGGGGATATTTAGGGCAAAAAAGAGACTTTTTTTCCTAATAAAACCCTGCACATTTCTGGCATAGAATTCAGGCAAACAAATACCCTACAAATGGGCTGAACTGCACTGCACTGCACTGCACTGCACTGCACTGCACTGGGCTGCTGTGACCCTTAGCCCTGCTAACTGGGAGGGAACACAGCTTTGGGTTAAACCTCCCCAACTGAGATTTAAGCACATGTCTTTCCCTGTATAATTGGAGCAAGCTGAAACATGCACAGGACCGGTTACAGAGCTCAGCTGATGGCCATGAGGCAAAAAAGGGCTGTTCTTGCCTCATCTCTGCTGTCATACAGTAAATAAATCAAGATAAAATCAGAGTGATGAGGAAATAATTTGTAGCTTTCACAAGAGGCAGTGAAATCAAGATAAAGCTGGGGCTGACTCACAGCCCTTATCTCAACCTGCTAATGTGTGTGATGCTCCCAACCCCCTTGTCTTCACCCGGGCTTTATCCTCATTAGGTGCTGCTCGTTAGAAGGACACATCTTGCCTTAGAGGACTGGGCTGCTGCTTAATTCAATCTGGGGGGTTTAATCTCTGTGCAGTTGGATGAGCTGCAAAAAGAGCACAGATAAAGGCTGTGCCCTCCCTGTGTGCCTGAGGCTTAAGGAAAGCATGAAAGATTCAGCATGGGCCTACAGAAAAGGTGTCTTTCCCGGTTAGTTTTCCATCTGAAAGCTTGAACTGTTGGTAACTCTCCGGTGACATCCCCAGACCTTATCCTAGGACACTTGCCGAGCCTCACCTCGGGACTTCTTCTCCAGGTATCCTTGCTTCAAAACGTTCCCTGTGTCTTGGACACACCGGGGTGCGATCTCCTCCAGTCCTGCAGTGAGAAAAGCAAAGCAAAGCCCTGAGGTTTGCCCAGAGAAGCTGTGGCTGCCCCATCCCTGCAGTGTTCAAGGTCGGGTTGGATGGGGCGTGGAGCGAGCTGCTCCAGTGGAAGGTGTCCCTGCCCGTGGCAGCGGTTGGAACTGGAGCTTTTAGGTCCCTTCCAACACAAACCACCTTGGGATCGCCCATTCCTACAACCCATGAGCACAATGTTTTCACTGAGACCAAACGAGGATGCTCAAAAGGACCCAAATTCCCTCTTTGGGTCCAGCCTGGCCAGATCAGAAGAGTCTTCCCAATGGGGGGAGATGCAGAATAACATCCTGAGGAGCTCCTTCACCCTCTTCAGATGCACCCTCAAAGAGGAGATGCTGCACACCCCCCGAGCACAGATACTCTCAGGCTTTGCTCTAAGTGCCGCCGAGCATCTGACTTGCAAACGAGGCGCAGTTCTTCTCAGCTCTGAGCCCTGAACCTCTTTTGCTAATGCAAATCTAAATGTCATTTGATGGGACATTCATAATTATGAAAATGGGCCGGTGGTGCCGGGTGCCCAGGGAGAGCCGGCGACTATGAATATTCCATTAATGTGCCCACGCCAGCTCCCTCACCCCGCTGGCAGGAGCATAAAAAATGCTGGAGTGAAACTTTGATGTCGACGTTAAGAAGCCAGAGCCCAGCGGGGGGGACGGGGACGGACGGAGGCAGCCCCAGCGAGATCCCATCAGCGCTCGCGCTCCAATTGAATTACCCAGGGGGGAAGGCAGGAGCTGCGAGCGCTGCTTTGCTTATTTAATTTCATTGACTTTCAGTACATTATCAGCATGGGGCTTCCCTCGGCCCCCGCTCCCCCATGCAAACCGGCTGTGGAAATAGCCAGCGTGCAGGATGCTGCTGCTGCCGCTTGAGCCGAGGCAGGGATGCTCCTGGCCATCCGCGTCCTCCTTGGGATGGGCTTTCTGCTCCTGCCGCATTGACAAGGGAGATGTGGGGAGCCCAAGGACCTTTCAGACACCACAAACAGCACAGATGTGATGGGAGGCAGTAACAACCTCTGCCATACCCGATCCTTCTCTCTTTTACCCATCATTTCTTGGTGCTTGCCTGTCAGCAGGCAGGACCCCTGGGATTCCCTACTGCATTCCCAGATGTGCTTTGCCCCATTGGAGATCAACTTTCCACATAAGCAGATCCCATGTTTCAGGTTATTTGTGGCTCTGGGTCCCAGGATGTGCTGGGCTAGCAGCATTCTGGTGCTTCTGTGGCACCAGAAACATCATCAGGAGCCCAAATCTCTCCCTCTCTGCAAGGGACACCGTGCCTCAGTTTCCCATCAGGAAAAGCACAACGAAAGGAAACTCCCTTCTTACACACTCTGTGGTTGCTCAGACAAACTAAAAACAATTAAGGAAGGGTTGTGAGGGCTGATTTGATTGCACAGGGCTCTGGAAACGTTAAGTCTTAGAGCCTGTGACACGAAGATGGCAGTTGTAACCTGTGTGTTAGACACAGCGTGCCTAATGCGGCCCTGCTGATGCAGAGCTGAGATTAAATCTGTGCGAGGTGGGTGAGTGCAGGGGAGCCAGCCCCAGAAAGCTCTCTGGTTTCTAAGCCAGATGGTTCTGCCCCAGGACCACACGGCTGGCAGGTAGAGCACAGCTCCCCACATCTTCCAGGAGCCCAAGTGATGGAAAAGCCAGGCTGTTGCCCGGTCATCTGTTCCAACCGCTAATGGCCATTCACCATTTATGAAAACAGGGAAAGAAAAGGCCTTGCATTCATCTGAGAGAGGCACATCTGTGCTGTCCCAGACACACGGCCCATCTCTGGTCACTCGCAGGGCTGTGGCTGTGTTTGGATATGGACTCAGTGGTCCCTTCCACCCTGGAATCTCCCCCTGTGTGCCATGGCTGAGCCCAGGGAGCTCCAGTCACCTCCCAGTGCCAGCAGCATCTCCTGCAGAGGAGCTGTACACTGAAGGCACTGGAAATTGCTCTATGCCATCATCCTGGAGACCACTTTTCTGCAGAGGACAGACCCACACTCACAGAAGCAGGAGCAGACACCAGCTCTTTCCCTCTTTATTGTGCACCAACACAATCCACATCCCCCTGGTGCTGCTGAAGGATGCTCTCATCACCCCTGCATCAGGCTGAACCCAGGTCACCAACCGAGCCTGTGCCTTTGCTGATCTTTCCAGCCTGTCCTTGCCATGTCCTCAAGGACCTTTGGATTTCGGCTCTCGCCCTTCTGGTCTCTGAGTCATGCACACCAGCTGCACAGAATGTCAGAGGAGCTGCAGCCAAACATGCCCGGGGCCGCATCCGTGCCCACGCTGTCGCATCAGCACTGTTCAAAGGGATGGAGCGCGGGGGCAGGATGCTTACAGCTCATTCCCCATCCTCCAGCTTATTCACCAGGCTCAAATGTGCCAAGGGCAGATTCTGCTCCCAGGGACTTCACAGGGAACACCCAAATACATTTCAAACCAGAGCACAATCAGCTGTAATTTCCCAAAGCCCTCCGTGGTGCCTGCGCTCTTTTTCCATTGAAGCTAATGAGCAGAAAGACAATCGGAAGGGGACAAACAAGCTCCTGCTGCCTTCAAAGCGAGATGGGCTCGGGAAGTGCTGAAAGCCTTTGGAATTCCCACCCACCACCCAGGTCTGCCACGGCAAACGGGTGCAGGATATGGGCGCCAAGTGCCATGTGTGGGTCTATTCAATCCCATGGAAAACCAAGGATCTGGCTGCAAGCCATGCTCCTTATGGTCTCTGATGAGAGAATAATGCTTGCTGTATTTAAACCATTACCTTTTTCCAGGATCAAGAGGGTCTTGAAAGCATCTCTGCTTTCTCACATCATGGTCTATGTGGGGTACAGATACCTCTTCCTTAATCAAAGTTACTAGCCAAATCTACCGATGGTCCAGGTCTCATAGGACGATGGCAGTGAGCTTAGCTCCTTGGTTCCACGCTCTGGATGATGGAGGATGGATGCATCAGGCAGAGCTGGGAAGGACCTTTCCAGAGCCATGCAGACGCTGCAGCTCAGCAAAGCAGCCAGCAACAGGCATGGGTTAATCATAGAATCATGGAATGGTTTGGGCTGAAGGGACCTTAAAGCTCATCCAGTTCCAACCCCCTGCCATGGGCAGGGACACCTTCCACTAGAGCAGCTTGCTGTAAGCCCCATCCAACCTGGCCTTGAACACTGCCAGGGATGAGGCAGCCACAGGCAAAACCTCCCAACCAAAGAGAGCAAGAGGAGAAAGGCCATGGTGGGATGTGAGCCACCATCCACCAGTGTGGTCCTTCTGGTCCCTGCCTCCTCATCCCGCAGCTCCAAGTGACAGCTCCTTAGTGGCTCCCAGGCCTTCAGTGCCCCTTGGACACATTTGCCTCTGTGCCTTGGGAGCATGGCTGAACCTTTCAGTGCTTTGGAAGTGGCTGGGGATCATTTATAATGATGGGAACACAATGAGCAACTATTTCAAAGAGAATGGGGAACTAAAGAATTGTCATCATGGCTCACACGGAATAGGTCTTGTGCCAGGCTAATTTTATTGTATTTTTTGAGCAGAAAAATAAGAAAGTAGATGAAGAAAAGGCAAGGCATGGCAGGGAAGATTTAGTCAAGCTTCAGACTGACTTCTCAGAAGAGGCCAGTAAGCAAAATCCAGAGAGTAGGCATCCACCCAAAGATAACTACCTGGATTGAAAGCTGGTCAGCAAGCTGGAAGCAGTTGAAAATCAGTGGCCACAAATCATCAAGAGTGAATTATCAACTGAAATATCCCTTTGTCCAGCTTTGGGAGCGGTTATCCTCAGGCTCAGGAGCCTTCAGATGCTCCAACGCATCCCATCCAAAGAGCCCATCCCAAAACTGCCCCTAAACCCAGAGTGCCCTCCGGGAGAGACGGGGAATTGCTAAATGCTCCCTTGTAGCAGCCAGTACAGACCAGTATGGAAGGTAGGAACCAAGATTAACTGGTCCTGGAGAAGGATGGGCGCTCTTGCCAAGTGCTGACAGTCAGGAGCAAACACAAAATCCATGGAAGTCGCTCAAGGAAACCACAATTCTCACCTGGGGTTGGATGGGGCTGAATTAACTTTGTTGCCCTTAAATCCTTGGTGGACCACAACTGACGATTGGACATGAACAAGGAGGGGAAGGTACAGATGGACCTTTGTTAGGAGCTGAGTTAGTGTTGGATTTACGGTTGTTTTCTCAGAGGAGTCCATGAGTGTGGGTTTTATGATTGATAAGCAAACAAGAGAAGAGACAGTCAATGGCCAACAGTTGGGCTGGGATTTAGCCTGAGAGGGTGGAAAAAAAGCCCCCATCTTTCCTTGGTGGTTGATTTTCCTATTCTGTCTGGAAAATTTAACAGCAAGTTTGAAGCTGAACCAACTTTGCCAAAGGGAAATTAAAGAGAGAGAAAAGAAAAGGAGAATTCAAAGAGGAGGCAGAGCCCTCGGCCCAAAAGTTTCCTTCCAAATGGCTACGTCTATAATTGCAAAATAAAACCCACTAAATCTCAATATCTATTTGCACAGCTCATTAGCCAAGGGCTCACACTCAGCAAAGTGGGAGGGAGAAAAGAAAAACCCTTCAGCACCAAGTGGATTTGGGGAGTTGCTATGGAAACCAAGCCCCTTGCATCCGCATCCCGAAAATCCCTGCTCGGATGGGGCTGTGTCCACTGCAGCCTTCCCAAGGAGGCAATTTTTTAAAGCCCTCTAAAAGAAACAATAATGTATGGAATATATAAATACATAATCTGTGTAACTCATTCCCCTGTTCTTCCTCTCCCCCAAACATAACATTATGTCAGCCATTCGACCTGCTGCGCTACCGGGACAGCATGATTTACAACGTGAAAAGGGAAAACCTAAATCATCACGTAATGAAAACATTAAAGTTAATGCATCACAAGTGAGGAATTTATTACCATTAACTCCAATAAACAGTTATAAACCACCCGTCCTTTCCTGTCCACGCGCAGGGACACGGGCGCGGGGACTTCATTAAGCTCCAACTTTCTTTCCTTCTTCACTAGACCGTTCATGTGTGCTCCAAGCGGCCACCATTTATTGTTAAGTGGACTGGCTCATTTTCCGGGCCCTGGTGAAGCTTTGAAGGCCTCATCCATTTCCTTCCATGGGTGGCTCGGCGCAGACAGATGGAAGAGGCAAGTTCACGAGACGTGCAGCTCGATGGGTTTATTTAAACGCCGCTGAAATATATGCTTTGACAAAAGCCAACCCTCGCCCCGGCCCTCGGCGTCGTTACTCAAAGAGGCTGATGGATAAGTAATAACATATGGGCACGCTGGGCGCTTACACCGGACACCAGCGTCCCTCAGGGTGCACTTGGCCAAATATTTGCTTCTCGCTGATGTTCCACCACCTTGGAAACCTAAGCCTGACATGTGGAGCCGTATTAAACCCCCCCTGCACAGCGGAGGACGGCGGGGCTGGCTGGTCCCTGCATGGAACCGTCTCTCCCTATCCCCTTTGGTCCTGTAGCTGGTTTCAGGAGAGGTTCCAGGGAGCATTTTGGGGACGGGAGCCATAGGGATGCAATAAGAGCGACCATCATCCAGTTATTAACTATTGCTTCAGTCCTGAGGTGTTTGGATGAAAATACCCCTGGCTTCACCGGAAGCTGCAGAGCTGAACCATTAACTGTGCTGATGGGTTCGTTACTGCCAGGCTGCCAACAAGGACCTGAACAAAGATGTGCTGCTCCCTCAGTGCACAAACACATCCTGCTGCCCCATGTGCCAGCGCTCAGCACCCTCACAGGGAAGAGCTTCTTCCCAAGAGCTCATCTCCATCTCCCCTCTGGCAGTTAAAGCCATTCCCCTGTCCTGTCCCTCCATCCCTTGGCCAAAGCCCCTCTCCAGGTTTCCTGCAGCCCCTTCAGGCACTGGAGCTGCTCTGAGGTCTCCCTTCAGGAGCCTTCTCCTCTCCAGGCTGAACCAGCCCACAGCATCTTCTCATCTTTCATGCCAGGAACAAGTGATGAGGATGAAGGCAACCAGAGAAACAGCCAGAGATGGGAACACCACAAAGGGACCTCAGAAGCAAACTCTCACAGCCCAGAGCAGCATCTCAGGCCGCTGGGATTGTGGTTGTGCTGTGAGGGGAATATTGGCTTTGAGAGGCCAAACCACATCATATTTCAGCATCCAGCATCATGACTGAGCTGCTCGACCTGAGCCCCCCTCTGCAGCCACAAACCACTGCAAGAGAATTCCCCATGGGAAGATGTGATTTTAATCTCCAGGGTCTCGGCGAGGCTGCGGGCACACCAGGCACCTGTTGGCTAAAGCCCAGCTTACAGCTTAGACCCTTTATTCCTATCGAAATGCTGTACCACAGCACCGTCAGCCTTGACACAAACGGTTCCTATAGATCACTGCGGAAAATCGCGAGGATTTAAGGAGAGAGGAGGGTTAGGAAAAAGTAAAACAAATGATGTGCCATTTTTCAAGCGGAAACAATGGCAATATGAAGATATATAGGTGTCAGCCATTCTGTAGGAGGCAGGAGGCTGTGCTCTTTTACCTCTTCCAGTGTCACTCTCGTGACCTCCACCATTTGAAATGCTTTGATTCCACCTTGCCCAAGGGATCTCTGAGCGCCGGGGAAGAGATGAGGAATGCCCGTGCCTGACCTCACCTCCACACTGTCTAACGGCTGACGGCATAAATCAGTTCTTCCCCTCCGCAGACCCAAGTGTCAAGAACCCATGTGAGAAGGCTGCAAATATTAAATGATTTCCCTGAGGGTTTTCATTGTTACTCCGTTTCTCTCCTGTAACTGGAGAGCCGTTTCACACGAAGAACAACCTTCCCTGGAGACCTCCATTTGGGTATGGAATGAACAGGAGGAGGTGGGGAGGAGGGATGCTGGCAGTCGGCATCCACCTGGCAGGGGAGCAGGAGAGGTACAATGAAGCCCACAGCCCAAATGTGTTGTGCTCATCCTTCCTGGCCTCATGCACACCAAAACTGGTGCAAGACCAGTGGAGGGGTATAAAGAAGAGGTCAGGGAGGTGGCACATGGAAGGGGTACAAAGAAGAGGTCAGGGAGGTGGCACATGGAA
>JAOEHX010042593.1:0-13132 GCA_025448015.1 Bolborhynchus lineola
ACCTGGAGTATTGTGCGCAGTTCTGGTGTTCTCAACATAAGAAGGACATGGAGCTGTTGGAGCAAGTCCAGAGGAGGCTGCAAGAATGATCAGGGGCTGGAGCAGCTCTTGTATGAAGACAGTGGAAGTTCATTATAAAGTTAATTTTGGCTGAATTACTTTTATAGTGCATGAACAGTTCAGCATTATACAGAAACCCTGTCAGCTGCATGCACAGGGAACTTCAGTGTGTTAAAAGTTAATGTGCTTTTAGATGTTGGCAGCATTAAAACTGTGGGTTTTGTAGTTAAAAGTCACAGTGGCTGGCTCCTTACTGTCATTTCTCAGTGACTGTATGACTTCCCGTTTACCACTGCAGTTGGGTACAGCACTTGAGTGTCCCCATTCGTTTTGTACTTATTGCTCTTGTTTCCATCCAGCTTTCTAATACTACCTTAACTTGTCACCCTCCAACTGTCTTCCAGGCTTTGGGAAGGAACAAGCAGAGACCATCTTGAGGACATTAGTAACCTTGTCGAATGTCAGCTTGGACACAGTCTATAAGGATATGGTTACCCAGACTCAGCAGGTAAAAGATACTTGATGGTGTATATGCACCATTGTACAGGTGCAGCGTTGTGTAATGTCTCATGGCTGGATATTTGAAAGCCAAGTGAGCACCTCTGCAGTTCTATAAAGACTTCACTGAGGTAGGTTTTCCTGAGTTTCAGGGTGATGGTAAGAATAGTAACATCTAGAATACCAGGTTGGAAGGGACCACAAGGATCATCTGGTCCAAAAGTCTTAAACCTTTCATCTCACAGGAGTGTTTTCCAAATGCAGCCATGATTCAGCAGTGTAATGCAGAGTTTGCTTCGTTTGCTGCTGCTTCAGAGGTGAAGCCAAACTTTTAGCTTTCCAACAGGTGAGGGCAGAAGAAAGGCTCAAGAAGAGATTCCTGAAGAGTACAGGAGAGAGAACAGGATTACCTAAAATAGCAGAAAATTGGCAGTGGCTTTTCTGAATGGCATGGCATTGAGGTGTCTCCTTCCCTTAGATGCTGGGGTTCATGGACATACCTGGAGGCAGTGAGTCAGTTCAGTAGCACAGCTGGTTTGTCTGCTGGTAACTTCATTTTTTCTTGAGGGCTGCACGTCTGGGCCAAGCTCTAATGCGTGGTAGTGGTTTTAATTATGACTGAGGAAGGCTGTGCCGTTCTTCTTCAGTGGCTTAATTCAATTATGCATTGCTGTTTCATTTAAAATGCTGAGCCATACATCCAAGAGGTTTATCTTGACATTCATTTTTAATATGAGTTATCTATCCTCATTTTTCTGTAACCCTGAGAAGACAGCAAGAGCTTCTGTGTCTATTTTGGTTTTCATCATCAAAATGGAAACTTCTGGGAAATCCTATTACACGCAGAGGAAGTCAGGATCCTGAATATGCTTTGCATGGAATTGCATTACGCAGAAACACTGGATTTTTATAGCGCAGTCAGTGTTGAGGCTCTTTTAAGATGGGATGAAGCAAGTGAGCCCCTCTGTGTAAATGCAGCTGAAGTTTTCCCAGGTGTTGTGGTTTAAGCCCAGCTGGTAACTCAGTACCAGGAAGCCATTGGCTCACCTCCCTTTCCTTATCAGCACTGTTCCCAGGCCCAAAGTCAAAAACACAGCACTGCACCAGCTACTTGGAAGGAGAAAAATGTCTGCTACTGCTGAGCCCAGGGCACCAGGAAGTGTAAAAACTTCCTTGTGTTCAAGGCAGACATCAGTGGAAGCTGGTTCAGGGCAAACTTTCATACAATCACAGAATGGTTTGGGTTGGGAAAGAGCCTCATCCAGTTCCAGCCCCCTGCCACAGGCTGGGACACCTTCCACTAGACCAGGCTACTCCAAACCCCGTCCAGCCTGTCCTTAAACACTCCCAAGGATGGGGCAGCCACAGCTTCTCTGGGCCAAAACATGATACTGAATTTAGTTCAGTGTAGGATCTGAGAAATGCTGTTTGCTTGTGGTCTGAGTGAGAGCTCTTTGTTGTTCTGGTTGTTCAGCAGCAGAATCCCAGAGAGATGTGTCATTTTCCATGCTAAATAGCAGGTAACTTCCTTAGAGTAGCTAAAGGAATGTTGCTTTCAAGAGTCTCAATTACAAACTTTCCTTATTTTCATGGGGTTTTTTACTCTAGTTTATAAATAGCAGTTGAATCCTGAACTTGTTGGTACAAACATCAGTAAGAGTTTTTTCAGTGTCTTTTAGCAATGTTTAACTATTGGCTTTCAGGCTTTAAAGCTAGGTGGATGACATGATAATTGGACTAATCATAGAATCCAGACTGGACTGGATTGGAAAGGACCTTAAGATCATCCAGTTCCAACCCCCTGCCATGGGCAGGGACACTTTCCACTAGTGCAGGTTGCTGCAAGCCCCATCCAACCTGGCCTTGAACACCACCAGGATGGAGCATTCACAACTTCCTTGGACAACCCATTTCTGTGCCTCACCACCCTCACAGTAAAGAACTTCCTCCTTATATCTAACCTGAACTACCCCTGTTTCATTTTGAGCCCATCACCCCCTCTGATGTTTTTGCTTAAGTTCAGAGTCAGTGTAATAAAGCAACAGAAAAATGCACAAATCCTCAAAGTCTTTTTAACAAATTGCAGCTGTGAAGTTCTGTGTTTCCTTCACTTTCTTGGTGGAGTCTCCCCAGTTTCATGCTTTAGAGCAGCTAGTTTCATCATTTCAGGCCTCACAGTCTTTACTTGGTAGAAAGTGTGAAACTTAATTACATGTTTTATTGTTTCTAAGGAAATAACTTTGAAGCAGATAATGGCACATCTGGACTCCATTCGAAAAGACATGGTCATCCTGGAGAAAAGTGAATTTGCAAACTTGAGAGCTGAGAATGAGGTACTAAAGAATACTTTTAGTTAAGCAGTTAAATTGTAATGTTGGGTTGTACCTGTTGAACATGTTTGTGGTGAAAAAGTATGAACATAAAAGTAATTTTGGATACTTCTGTCATAGAATCACAGAATGGTTTGGGTTGAAAGGGACATTAAAGCTCACCCAGTTCCAAACCCTCCCATGGGCAGGGACACCTTCCACTAGAGCAGGTTGCTCCAAGCCCCTGTGTCCAACCTGGCCTTGAGCACTGCCAGGGATGGGGCAGACACAGCTTCTCTGGGCGCCCTGTGCCAGCGCCTCAGCACCCTCACAGGGAAGAGCTTCTTCCTAATATCTAATCTAAATTTCCCCTCTGTCAGTTTAAAGCCATTCCCCCTTGTCCTGTCACTACAGGCCCTTGTAAAAAGCCCCTCTCCAGCTTTCTTGTCAGCCCCTTTAGGCACTAGAAGCTGCTCTAAGGTCTCCCTGGAGCCTTCTCTTCTCCAGGCTGAACCAGCCCAGCTCTCTCAGCCTAATAATAATTATCACAAATTAAAACATTTTTAATAGCCATCAGATAAACATGTGATAGTTTCTGTTAGTACACATCCACTTAAAACACATTATAACTAACCGTAATAGCACACATACCTCTGCCGGTGTTGATTGTAGTAGGACTAAAGGCCTTCCAGACAATGGTTTCACAGATATTGGTAGCAATAAAGAGGGAAATACCAGATCCCAAGCCATAGCCTTTCTGTAGCAACTCATCTAACAGCAACACGATCAAACCAGCAACAAAGAGCTGTGGGAAAAGAAGAAGAACTGAGCAGAAAGAAGAGTAAATCAAGTCAAGAATTAAGTATTAATTCCCTGCTTCTGTATTTTCATCATGTTGGAGTGTGCTGAGGAAGTTTTTTACCTATACATCATTCCTGCAGTATTTCTGCTCTCTCATGTGCAAATGCCTGCACATCTCACCTGGCAACGATTCCCGTGACTGTTCAGCACAGACACTTGCAAACAGACTACTCAGTAAGCATTGAATTTTGGGCATTTACTGCTTTGCTCTACAGGATAATGTCTCAAAGATGCATCTGTGCTGTTCAATGAGAAGTCCTTCATGATACTTACTAGTATTGTGATACTTACTTACTTCGTGATACTGCTTCAAAGTCTACTAATTCCTTTACTTTGAGTTAAATAGCCACTCCTATCTGAAACAGTTCTGATATTAACTATCCCAGCTTTCTCCACCTTTATGGAATATTTAGGATATCTCATACATAGACAGGTACAAAGGGTGACAGTTTACAGCACTAAAAAGAAATAAATAAAAGGCAACCAGACATAAAAAGGATTTTTCTTTCCAGCTATATTGTATCCAACCAGTCTCAGTTACACACAAAATAGCTCATTACAAACCTGAATTATAATAAGAAGACAAATTCCAGCACCCATTTCAGCAGGATCTCCATACATTCCAGTCATAACATACACAATGGCTTGCCCAATGGTAATAATCATCCCAAATACTAAAACAAGAGAGAAAGCAAATCCTTTAAATATCCTTTGCTGCAATCACCTACCAAAGAAATCTCAGAGCTACTATCCCTTACGCAGGTTGCTTTCCCCAGAGTAAAACCACGCCCACTGCTTTCCATTGGATCAGTGCTTACACTTCTGAGCTCCGTTGAACAGGGCTCTGTCTTTTGGAGTGTCACCGACCTCGATGATCTTCGCTCCAGCCAGCAGCTGCATGATCAAACCAGATGTCACGATGGGGGAGATACCTAATTCCATCAAAGTACCTGAACAGGAAGGAAAAGTAACACTATCAGCTATTAGGATATTAACACAATTGGATATTAGGAATAATTTCTTCACCGAGAGGGTGCTCAGGCACTGGAACAGGCTGCCCAGGGCAGTGCTGGAGTCACCATCCCTGCAAGTGTTCAAAAACCATGTAGATGAGGCTCTTAGTGATGTGGTTTAGCAGTGGTCTTGCCAGTGCTGGGTGATGGTTGGACTTGATGATCTTACAGGTCTTTTCCAACCTACTTGATTCTAGGATTCTAAATGCCATTCAAACATCTCTACTAAAGAATTCTCCTCTGAGGATAGTAGGTCTGGTGAAAGGTTTCTGAGCTATAAGGAACATTTTTCATAATGCTTCCAACATATTCTATTCCAGCCCAGGTATGATCAAAGCAAAGACTGTAGTCTCCTCACAAAAGAAGGCTGCTGTGCTAAAATCTGTCATTTTGAAGGCAGCATGAAAAACCTGTGTAGCCTTTCACTTCAAACTTCTGTGGAACCATGCTAACACCAGAGGTCAATGTACACTGAAGCTCAGCTTTTTGGCATATCCTATCATGGAAGAGTATATGCATAGCTGATGAGCCCAGCAGCTTCTCTGTCCTCTCACCCCACCTCTGGAAGGGGCCCCTTCTCTGGGGGGAGGTATCAGGCTTTTCCTATGATCAGTCATTTATTCAGAAGCTCTGAGTGACATGTGCTACCTAACAATAGCAGGGGCTGCCGCTTCCCTCTTACACTATAAGGAAAAAAAGTGGCTAGGGAATGGGTAGCCACTTTTTTTCCAGAGATGAAGACATTTGAGATATGGCACATTTCATGGCAAAGAATCCTTTTTTTTTTTTTTAGGATCTCTTTCCATAGATTTATATCTATCTACCTTAGATTCTCCCTGATGCCTTTCCCTGAGTGTTTCTTTAGTTCCACTTTGCAGTGGAACTGAACTAGTGTCCTTTGTGGCATGGCAGATCACGACTGTGTGCAATATTAACTTTGTGGCACTTTCCAGATGTGTGCAGGCATTTCTTCTGAGCTTTTCAAGCAGTACTTAAGCCATGAGGTTTTCCCTCTTATCCCTCAATAGCTTCATTTCCTGAAGAGCCTTTAATAAGTCATCGGAATTCAACCAGGGGGTTTTGAGCACCTCCCTTATTGTCCAGAGTCTTCATTTCTGCCTAACTGCCATTGCTAGTCTTCATTGCAGCTCTATCTCTGCAAAAATTCAAATCTCCATTTCTCCAACAGCAAGAAAATGAGGATGTCAAAAACTTCAGCTTCTACCTCCCATCCTCCAATGACCTCCAGTCACTTGACTTAGGTGAAAAGTAACCTTCCTACTCCTGCTTTTTAGTGCTTTCACAGGCTCTCTAGTCTTCTGTCTGGGTAGTGAACAGCTTATTTAGTATCTGCTAGTGAGACATGGAGTCTTATATAAATCCTGCAGTAGGGTTTGAAGCAGGTAACTTATTTACCTCCATGTACTACCTTCACTGGTGTGACTAAATTAGCTATTCCTAAATAATTTGTACCTTCACATTAGAGGGTTTCTCTGATTTTCTTAGTTCCATAATTTCCATGATACAGATGAGGTCAATGTACCCATTTAGAGTTACCTGTGAGATCGCCCATCCAAGTTTTAGACTTCTAGCATTAGTTTAAGTCTTCTTATACATTTGGTTGAGAACCACTTGTCTGTTCTATGGTCAGTTAGTTTGGCTTTGCTAAACTATCAGCCTCACCATCTCTCCCCTGAACTTTCCCACCTATAAAACTACTCAAATACAATGCTGTCAAAATACCATGAGGCACATTTGTAGTCTACACTCTCATACTGCACATTAGTGCTGTTTGTAAGTGATGGGGCAGAAGATTCCCTGTCCCATACATTAATTAGAAAGATGCTGCTCTACAATGCAAAAGAGAATCATCCCAAAAATTCAGAATCAAGATTAACCTCATCTGCATGTCAAAGGAAACCCCATTCCTAAGATGAAGAACTCCTTGAGGATCAGTCAGTCTTGATTACATCTCTGTTAAGAACTTTACAGAGTGTTTCAACATGACAACTGTGTTGTAAGAAATTTAACAGCCAACCATTTATCTCCTACTCTGTTTATAGCAATACAAAACAGAAGAAGGAATAATCTACTAACCTCTGTTTGATGCAAGAATAACTCGCATCCAGTAGAACGGATCTGCAGAATCTGATGACATGATTCCAAACAAAGGTATCTGTCAAAGCACACGACAGTGTTAGCCATACACAAAGCCAGCATGCATTAATCCCAAACTCTTAGTGCACAATGGTTCAACTTTTACACTCTTTAGAATCATTTATTCCAACTATTTTTAATTAAACCAGAGGCAGTGACACCATCTATTTTAATCCCCCAACTGGCGCATGACTCAGAGGACTAAACTAAGACCCTTATAGGAAAAAGCAGAAACCCCTAGAAAGAATCAGTGCCCATAAACCAGATTCCTGCAGTTGAAGATGTAAATGCCCGATGTGATTCTGGAATATGACAACTCCCCAAAAGAACAGAAAAAGCATAAAACCAGTTATGCACCACAGATCATCCACAGAACAGGGGAGAACATCAGATTACTTATTCCATTACTTATTTCACCAAATCTTTGCAGCAAATTGGAGTTTCAAATAAAAAGAGAGAAAACTGTAGCAAAACATCCTGGAGATGACAGAAGCAAGCAGGGTTTTAATTCTTTGTTTTAAACTGTCCTTAATAGAATTTATTACTCATACAAATTAAAGATATAACATAAATTACAATGTAAGTACCTTCTTCCAGCAAGTTTATACATTCAAATTCCACAGATGGGGATGTGTTTTAAGATATCCCACGCAGAACTGTCAAAGTTAGCCAAGTTTATACAAACCCTTCAACATTCTGTATGTCAATCCTGAGGGATTTTGAACTCTACAACTCTTCTGCATCACAAAAGCAATAGACCAGGAACCCAGGCAAGCTTATGGATTTATTCCTGAAAACTCCAGTCTGCACCATCCAATTTCCTCATTCAATACCTATAATATTTTGTATAGATTCAAAATCTTAATGATGCATATATCCAGCAGGCAGATAAACTACATGTTGTTCTAGCTTTGGCATCATTCCCACCTTCTCCTTCCAAACAAATAGGTCAGTACAAGAGCTGGGTTTTAGCCTTTCACCAGTCCTTCAGTGTTGTAAACAATCATTATTAAACTACTGCTCCAGAGCCTGGAATTGGTAAGTTGATAAACATAACTTAAAAAGCCTGATTCTGAAGATGAACAGCTCATTGTAAGTATAAAAATATAAAAGTCTAAGAGGTCTACAAGGTCTAAAAAACTATGCATCAAGTAATACATGGATTCTTAATAAAATCCAACAAAACACTACCATCTGTTTACAAGCCAGGTACAGGTTTTGGAAATCCTGCAGCTATGAGTAATAAAGATCACATAAATGTTTACAAAGAGCTCTATTTTGGAGGGGTTGGCTAATGTCTGTGCCAGTACATTCACAAAAAACAAGTTCTGAATGTCAAGTTAAAGACCTCAGGAAAACATTTTCCTGCAATCTTTACAACCCATCTGCTTGTTCAAGAGGAATCAGGAAAAAGGTCAATTCTGTTTCACTCAACACTGCTAAAATGTCAATTCAGCTATGAGCAGAGGGTAAAAAAGACATCAGATTGCTCAGTTTACTTATGCTGCTCAGTGTGTAATCAGCTCGGTCATTGACTCTATAGCCAGTATTCTCATCTGAGAGGAGCCTTCATATAACAAGAAAAAACATAATGTATTTTAGATTAAATAGAAAGAATTAGTTTGTGAAAACATTCGTAACCCATAATAAAGACTACTTCAGAGAATCAGGTTTAACTGAAGCATTTAAATACTTCATCATGAAGTAGCAGATCAACATGAAACACAAACGCAAACTTCTCGCCCTTTTAGCGCTTTATTTTACATCTACAGAATACACAGTGTCTGAACAGTGGGACACCCACCTGGCAGCATACTAAGAAAATGAAGAGTGTGATGGCTGTCCATAGCACCTTCTCTCTGAACTGGATCTACAGAACAGATCACAGAGGTTAATGTGTTCACTGGATGTAGAACTTTCACTGTGCAGAAACAATGCAGAGTAAAATTAATGAAATTAATGAAATTAACTTAATTAAATGCAAAGATATTGAACCAGAAGCATCATCCCTCATTAGAATTTAATATGATTTCAGATTTTATACAGACAGTCATGGACTTCTGTGTAGCCAGAGAAACCTGGGCTCTGGCAGACAGGATAGCTGAGAGTCAATCAGTAGAATGTATTTTATATAGGATTGTAATACAGTGGGTATATATAGAAAAGCAACAGCATGGCTAAGAACACAGACATACCAGAACAAGCATGAAAGATTAATGCAAAACCCCCTTTATGTTCGGTGGTCAGTGCTCTAGGCTTCAACAGGTTGGAGGCACTGTTTTGTAAGGCTGGAAGTTATTAAACTAAAGCACTATATATTTATTTAAGAGATTTAACTGCTGTGAAGACAAGGAGGGTTGGAACTAAATGATCTTACGGTCCTTTCCAACCCTGACTATTCTATGATTCTAAGAGAGAAGAATCAGAAGAACCATGAGGTTTGGGTAGCAATTCAAAATGCTTAGAATTAAGTTCTTCACAGGGTGTTAGAGGAAGCTTAAAATCACCATTATCTTCATAAACACAGACCACAAAATCATTTTTAGATTCTTTTTTCCCCCTCAAAAATGCTTTTATTGATGCAGATTATATATTACTTTTAAAAGGATGCCAGATTAATGATCATTAGTCACTAATACATTGAAGAGAATCTCAGGGTCACGACATTTGAGGCAACTGTAACCAGTGCCAGGTGCAAGAGAAGAATCACAAGATTTAAATTTGAACCAGAGCATTACTCAAAGCATGAGGTAGAAAGAAATGCTCCTGAAGAGACCAGAGAGCACTAAGATGCTGTTATATCTTCAAGTTCCCACCTCTCCTCCACGAACCAGAAACACTGGGATAAATGTGCTCACTGGAGGCAAGAGAACAGCAGCTCCTAGAATGTGACATAAACTAACAGGTAAGCCAGATACAGCAGAAATAGAAGCGTTCTGCTTGTAATCACTGAACCTGCCTGGAGAGAAGTAACAAGAAGAAAGATTAGTGCTTGGTTTTATTGGTGCTGAACACCCACAAATGAGAAACTGCAAACTGAGGCAGCAGCACAGCTTCTCAAGCAAGAGAAACCCCAATAATACCATCTACATAAATTAAATCATGCACTTACTTTGAAGTAAAATAATGCCTCTAATTCAATTTATTTATTGACACTGCCTCACTCTTTTAAGAGGCCAGATGCTAAAAATACCCAAGTACAAAGATAAAAAAAGACAAATAGTGACAGCAGCAAATAAATCCAGACAGTGTCTTATGTTGACTTTGCTGACCCACTTTACCAAGTGCTGTTTGCATTTTACAGTTCAGATTTTAAGTGCAGACTTGTAAAAAGAAAAACACCTTATCAAAGGATCTCTGCAGCCCCACTGTTAACATCAGCTCCCAGGGCATCAACGTTCTACAGCTGCCCTGGCTCCCTCTGTAAGTGCATTGAGTATGAGCATTAGAGAGATTCTGCATCACCCAAATCAGAGTTATTCCTAGGAAAACAGTCTCTCTGATTCAAAAAGATGGGGAAAAAAGCCCAGGAGGCAGCTGAATCCATATGCCAAGAAAAACAAAACACAGACTGGTACAAAAACACCACAATCACAAGTGGCAACAAGCACAGGGATGATACATTTCATCATCTGATCAGATTCACTTGGACACTTCACTCCTTTGTCATTTTTCTTGTAATTTGTGGAACTGAGGGGACTTAAGCTCCATCTTCTTGGTGTTCTGAACAGTGTGTTCTACTTAGAAAAATCTGTGCATATGAGGGAAATATGAACTGGTATCACTAACTACAAAGTAGCAATTGCTTCTGTTCATTGAGTTGGCCATAACAAAAAAGCAACTGACCGAAAACATCTCTCAGTGAGAGCCCAACCAAATCAAAACTCCACCTTCACTTAATGCCCTGGTGCCAGCTGGCACAGAGTTCATTTTCTTCCTATCACAGGTACAGCATAGAGAAAATAGACTTATATTTCTATTTTGTTATCTTCATTTCTTGTCCTGGCCTTAACCAATCCACTAAAACCATTCCAAATGATGTCTGCCAGTGCCAGCTTGCAAGAAAACAGTAAGTAACAAAGAATTAATTAGACAGAATGATCTAACTCACTTGATAAACTACACGTGAGCAAGGAACAGCACTTAAGATGGCCAAAGGGCTCTTCAGTGTCAGAAGGAAGCTCCCAGTTATATTTTCACTTCAAATCTGTACAAAGCTGGCAACTTGCAGCCATCGCCCAGACAGCGACCTAGATAGTAATAAAGACAAAGTGACCCAAATAGAGAGGACAGGAATCTTGGCACCTCTCTGAGAATCCTTCATCTGCTCTTGGAGGACATGGACAGATTGAGTCCCTGTTCCTCTCTGGCAAAGAGGAAGGCAAGAGGAAAAAAGAAACCAAAAGCAAGAGAAAAAATCACACTGCCAGTGAGCTTTACAAAAACATCAGTGTCTGTAGATTTATCTTGGCTTCTTCTTCCCATTCACCTCACCAGACAAAAATGGAATGGATGTGACATGTTAATCCCAGATAAGCCATAAATCAGCACCAGGAGACTGCACTATGGCTCACCACTGCAGAAACAAAGATGACACCTCCTGCCTAGATCTGGAGCATCCAGATCTGGAAACTACTACTCTGAATATGACTTTGACCTAAAAAATTGATTTGGGAACCTGTCCCAAGAGAGAAAGATGCTGGAAAGCAACAACGAAGGGCAGATAGAGCAAAGAGCCAGGGAATAAATCCCAATCTTTTCAAAAATCAATTCCAGAAGGGAATAATCAGAAATTTTTAACTGTGTCATCTCCATTGAACCCAGCAGGCTCAGCTACGACACAAACTGACTGATACAAACATCTCTGCAACCAGTCCTAACCTTCAGGAACCCCCCATCCACCAAAGAAGATTCCCTCAGATGATGCCATCTTCCCAGATGTGCATTTTCTTTTTAAGAATACAAAAATCAACATTTAGCTCTTCAGGAATTTTCATGACAGTCAAACTTGTTACTCCAATGAGAACCTCTGCCACCTAAATGATACGTGCTTGCTTGAGGTTTTAAAGTAAAGAACAGTGGTTATGGGATGTTTTTTTGCCAAGGCAGGTCTCTTTCTGATCTGTAGAAAATAATTAATTTTCATCTAGAAAATCTGCTGAGGAAATGGGAGGCATTTCTAAGGCTACGGGAACAGAGACCAGCTGTAAGTGAACTCAGTTCTCTTCTTCCAGAACCAAGACAAGTGTCACATCCAGTAGGTGAACAGGAAGCAATTACCTGCCCTATATCACATATCACTTGCCCACTTCTTCAGGGTGAGTCACAGCTAGGGGAGTAGAAAATATTTTGTGGAAAAGGAAGAACTAAATCTGTGATTACCAAGTAGAACAAGTTATCAGAAGGCTGTTAAGAATTCCTCATCATGGTACTATTTTACCTTGACATGGATTTCCCTCCTCCAAGGAACATGTCCTACTTCAGGGCCCACTGTCTGTATTTTTACTGGAGCATGGACTTGAATATCACAATATCTGTGAACCAGTAAAGGAAGAACATAACGTGGCACTCACTTTTCTTTCTGGTTTCTGGATTTCGGGTAACACTGCACAGAATGGCTTAATAACTTCTAAAAATTTTACTGTTCCAGGAAACACACACAAAAAAAGAAAGAAAAACACATTAGTGAACCTTTATGAATTCAGAACACTTCATACAACTTTATTTAACTTCTAGGAGAAAACATAAAGTAAGCAAAGTATTTCATCCGCTCACTAATTTGGCATCTGAAAACTAATGGCCTCTTCTTAAAACAGCTGAAAACAGGGAATAAATGTGAAAGGAAGTTCTTTTTCTAACCAGCTTGGTCCATTCTTCTTTCTACAGCTGAAATCATTTCAGATGTGGCACTGTGCACACCACCAGAAGTGAACTAAACTGTATTCCACCTAAAAATAAATGACCCAGTATCAGCCTATGCTGGTTAAACACAGAAGCAAAGGATACTGACATCAGAAAGTATCCGTGTAGAGACGAGTATGTTGGGTTTTACAGCAATATTTAGCTGAGAAAATAATTCAATCACTAATGTTCAGGAATCATCATTTAAATCACTGCAATTCTTAATCAGAACTTCGGGGAGGTTTGTTATAATTTTTGGTACATCTCTTTTGACGGTTTCTCCTTTAACAACATAAAAAAAGCTCAACAGTTCGAACTGTTTTTCATGTGTTT
>JAOEHX010042593.1:14821-28146 GCA_025448015.1 Bolborhynchus lineola
CATCCCTGGCAGTGTTCAAGGCCAGGTTGGACACAGGGGCTTGGAGCAACCTGCTCTGGTGGAAGGTGTCCCTGCCCGTTCTAAGGGATTGGAATTGGATCAGCTTTAACATCTCTTCCAACCCAAACTGTTCTGTGATTCTACAGAAAGCTTGTTTTCCTGTTGTGTTTTTTCCCAGTCACCAAGTTACTGCTGTCTTTAATGAACTGCTTAACCTAACATCTCGTTCCTTCCATGTCTTTTTTTTTTTTCCATTCCCACACTTCTCTCTTCAAAACCTTGACACAACATAATGCACGACTGCTGCAACACTTCCTGTCTGCCTAGTTAGCTTCTCTGCTATCTAACAGCATGTAAAGCTTTACTTTTGCTTGTGTTAGTAGCCCACAAAACTCTCCTGTCACAGGACTGGGTCCTGCTCAGTTACCCAGATGGAAAACTGCCTGGTGCGTGTCCTGCATGAGCGGAAGAAATACAGTTAACCTCTAACTCAGCACATGCTTTGTCTTGCTCCTTGTAGCAGTTAGCCATCACGGAAGAGTGGTGTTCTGCAGGCAATCTGCATTAGCAACACCAACAAGAAATGCACTGAAGCTCTCCCTCCCAATGGCATGCCTGGGGGCTACATAGCATATCCATGCCATGGAGAACTTCCCATGTAGGAGGTAGTGTCACTCCAAACCTCTAGGGACTTCTTTGGCTTCTACAAAACATGGTTCTAAGACATGGCACGATCCCTGCAGCCTGCTTTTAGCCCTGCAAGCTTGATGTGAAAATACTGCTTCTCCACGTGAGAAAAACAGTGGTGCCTGAAGCCTTCCAGAGCCATCCAGCAATGTCCCCCCAGGAATCATGCTTCAACCACTCGCACACCCAGCAGCTATGCCCAGATTTCATTCCTGGACCTTCGGAAAAGAAACAAGAAAATCCACAACACTCTGCCAGCAAAAAGGCTCTCTCCCAGGCATGGGGAGGCATTTATTGAACCAAACAGCACTAACACTTAAGTGAAAACAGCAACTGTTTCCACACATGCAACCTCCCAGAAACCATCAAGTGCAAGTAAGCATCATGACAAAAGGTATGTTCCAGCCAGCCTCACCCATCTGCCCCCTGGACCGGATTATTTTTATTTATTTAAACTTTAAAAAGATATTTGTAGAAAATACTACAAGAGAATGAGAAGTATCTACGGTAACAGGCACCACCTCTCAACTCTAGCTCTTCCCCTGGGTGAAAAACTTCCATTACTGCAGAACTTGTTCTTTCTTTTTTCCATTTTGGAAAACTAAAAAGTCTTAAGGGTCTGGCTTTTGTTCTTCACAGGAGGAGGCACCAACCATGACTGACACAGGAGTTGTCTGCCCACTGAAGACTTAGATAAATGTCTTAGTAAGGATGTCTTCCTGCTGCTGGTGGTGAAGGGTTCCAATGCCAACTGCTGGGGCTGGTAAAGGAGGTCTGCTCACAAGGCGGAGCTGTAATTGGAGTCAGGAGGAAATTATTAATGAAGCATAAACACAGGATTACATCTTAAGGTCCTCTCATGCCGTGGTGGTGTCTGCTGTCAGACACTGGGCAGGTCCAGCTGGAAGTAATGCAGGAAGTTATCCTGTATCTCCCAAAGACCATGGCTCCAAGAATACTGTAGTGCAGACTGACAGAGTAAATGGCAATTTTGGGCTCTCCTCCTACTCACTTGAAGCATGTTGTTTCCTACCTGGAATCTTTCATTATCCCATCTACTTTGACTAAACACCGGGTAAAAGAAAGCTCCAGTTCTGCTCACCACCACTAAATGGTGCTATAAAGAGTAAACTGACAGAGGGGAGACTTAGATTAAATCTTAGGCTGAAGTTCTTCTCTGTTAGGTTGCCCTGGCACAGGTTGCCCAGAGAAGCTGTGGCTGCCCCATCCCTGACAGTGCTCAAGGACAGGTTGGACAGGGCTTGGAAACCTGCTGTAGTGGAAGATATCCCCACCCACGGAAGGGGGTGGAATTAGATGAGCTTTAAGGTCCCTTTCGACCCAAACTCTTATGTGATTCTAGAAGCAGCTTAAAGTAGAACACAAATATGGTTTAGGCATCAGGATTAGTTTTTTTGTTTAAGTAACACAAAAGTTTCCATTCAAGGAGAACTTCCAACTTCCTTTTAAAAACTAAAACACCACGGGGACATCTTACCTTAAGGCCCAGCTGCTTTTCAAACCGTGGTGACACAAAGGACCATGGGCCCATGTTCTCTGGTTCTTCCTGACTCCAGATGAAGGCTAAAGGAAGGATAAAGGCACATTACAAACACTCAGACTATCTTCTGAGCAGCTCAAGAAGTATTCTACAAAATATTCTACAAAATTCTTTTCTACAAAAGCTTTGTCTTTTGTAGCACTTCTGCCTTTTTTGTTTTGGCACTTTCTGTGCAATTAAGGATTGCCAGATTAAATTCCCTTGCAGGTCACAGCTTGCTAAAGTCAAACCAAAAGTAAGTCTACCATTAGGGTATAGTGTGGATATATTCTGCTTTTCTACTGCCATTTTTAAAAACTACTTAAAGGATTGGACTGCAAAGACCAATGCAAAACCTGCCCAAAATGCTTCTCCTGGATTTTTAGTAGTGCTTTATGGAAGGTAATGAAAAGTATTTTTAGCACAAGTGGTAAATATCTGTATTATCTCAGTCCAGAAACACTAAATGTATAGGAGGAAAGATCAAAGAGGTAAAAGCCACTCCAACTCTTCATCCTAAAAGGCAGGCAACAGATTTAGTTCAGTGCTTCAACGAGTGTAGAAACACAAAGGTAACCATCTGGCTGACCTTTTGCATGACTGTATTTGCCCAGTTCTTGCTGTAGAGCTTCCAGGGGGAAAGGACACAGTTCTTCAAGTCTCAGAATAGCCACATTGTGCTGTTTCTGTCCTAGTGTCTCTCTCTGCTTCACCAAAGCATAATAGTGCTTACCAGAACAGAGCACCACGTGGGTAACACTAAAGGGAAGTAAGAATGTTTCCAAGTTTAGCATTTTACACATACTCTATGCAGAACATTTTCACTCTTTCGATAAAAACAACCAGCCAAAATTTAAAGACAACTTTACTGCTATCCTAGACCATCTTTTCTTTTCTTTGCCTTTCCCTCCCTCCTGCTCCCCTCCAACAGTTGGCCAACTAACCTTTGGGAGCAGTATGCCGAAGCCTGGAGGTCCTGTTTTGTCAGTAGTCCTGAGAAAGTTACCTTACAGTGGGATTTATTTCTCTTACCTTGAACAACCTAAAAAATTAACCACCTAGTTGAAGCTATTCATCTATGTGCTCTCTGTACAGAAAAAAAACAGAGAGGGAGAGAAGCACCTCCAAAGGACAGCTCTCTTCCATGCCTGCTGGAGACACACGGTACC
Organism: Bolborhynchus lineola; assembly: GCA_025448015.1. Lineage (NCBI taxonomy): Eukaryota > Metazoa > Chordata > Aves > Psittaciformes > Psittacidae > Bolborhynchus > Bolborhynchus lineola. The sequence continues at coordinate 18,218 of JAOEHX010042593.1, forward strand.
CTCCAGCAATAGGAGAGGTCCTGGCTGCCTGACCTTACTGGACAAAAGCAAGGAGATAAACTTCACCACACCACTTCAAGACACTTAAGTTAATTCCAGCCTTTTGGCTGTGACTGAGGATGCAAACATGAAGGATGCTGTTAGACTTGGATACCACTGGGACAAGGACCAGGTAAGAACCTTAGGAGGTAAAAAAAAGCCCAAAGGCCACAATTGCCCACTGTGAACAGGATTCTCTAATATCTGAAGGGAGATGCACAGGCAAAAATTATTATTGCCTTCACTTCATCAGTCTGGGTGTTCCAACAGTGCAACAAGAATTCTGCACCTCTTCATCACATTGCAGCTGCTCCCAGTGACTGTCAGCTAATGGACATGGCATGGAAAAGCACAATCAGATTAAGAACTATGGTCACAACTCTGCGGCAGCAAGGGCTGAAGGCCAGGACACCTTGCTATTGTGCAGACAGATATGGTAACTACCAACAAGTAAGCAGAAGAAAAGAAGAGAAATGAGTAAAACTAAGTCACCCCCTGCAAAACAACATTTTCCCCTGAAGTCACCTCTTACATAGCACTTCAAACCTGAGCTGTTAGGTAAGACAAAGGAAAGGACATCCTTTCTGAGATTTTCCTCTCAGGAAGTCCAGCTACCTTTTAGGATCTACTGAGGAGTCACCAATGACACGTTTGAATGTTGTCCTCGGAGCCATTTCTTCAAAACTCGATATAGCAGCCTGCATGGGTGAGAACTGAAAGTTACCAAATCTTGCTGACTCTTCCCTCAGGCCACAGTTGGGGAGAGGATACCGAGACAGGATTTTGGTAAGTACAAAAGACAGTGTCTTCCCTCTCCCACCTACTCCCACTGACAACAGGTGAGATGGTAAGATTCTCAAGAACACCACCAGATCTAGAGTCAACCTTACTTCTGGCTCACATCCACCTCACTTTAATACTTAACCTATCCAGGCCCAAACAGGCAAAACCATTGTTCTGACCCCAAAACAGAGGGAGAACGAAGTGGAAGAGAACACAGAAAGGAAGAAGAAGAAGAGGAGAAACAAAATGAAAAAAAAAAGTTTTCAGCTTACAGGAAGCCTGAGTAACACTTTCGGAGAAGCAACAATGAGAGGTTTCCTGAAGTTTCGGACCATTTGCCGCCGGAGTAAATGGAAATACTGTGCTGGGGTGGTGGGATGCACAACTGACATGTTGACCTGGTCTCCATCAACTCCCTCTTCTGAGCTGTCACACATCTGTACAAGGGGAACACAGCAATACCTTGTCAAAAAGAAAGCAGTGAGCCAAATACACAAGAGAGAATCCAGGCACATAAGGCACACTGACTAGCATTAAGGTAGAAGAGCAAATATCCCAACTCAGACATTGACTGCAAGGGAAGAACAAATTCAGAGAGGAAATGGCTTCAGCATTTAGCTGTAAAATTGTATCTGAACTGCCTCTTTCCAGCACGCTGTAACCAGGGTATGATAGTTTTCCTGACAGTAGTGAGGTCATGATTTCTTCCTCAGAACAGCAGCATTCCTTTAAACATGCCCAACCCCTCCTTAAAACTCAGATGAGAAGAAGTTAATTTAGGTACCATAGTCATAAGGGCACAAGGATGGATATTTAGTTGAGTGGTTTTTAAAATGTGCCACAGGTTTACTAACTGATATTTACTAGTGTCCAGCATCTGTTTGTATGACCTGTGAATGGTTGCTCAAAAGGGTGACTGCCTGTTTCTGATGCCAACCCTCAAAATGTTTTCTATCAGAAGTGCTCGTCAGAGGTTTGCTGTTCGCAGTTCAGCAATTCTGGCTTGCTACTGGACTCTGGAACAGTGGCAGTGCTGAGGAGCAGCAATAAGAACAAGGACAGTAGGCAGTACTGATGCATGTGGCACTAGGCCTGCCTGCAGGGGGCACAGCACCTCTGCAAGCACTGTGCAGATCTCATGTTAGGAAACCTCATGCTGCCACACACCAAAGCTGCTTCCTCACCACATCTACACCTACACCTTTCCATCACAGTTCCTGTTCTTCCTCCACTTTCAGCCCCTCTTGTTCCTATCTCATCATGATGGTATGATCCTGGTATGTCACCAGCTTCTGATGTCGCTAGTAGGTACATCAGGAATGGGACATTTTGCAGCAAGACTCACAGAGCATTGATTGCCAGTGCTGAGATGGGGGATATGTGAACCTGAGAGGTGTAGGGGGGTACCTGTAGAAACCGTTCCATCCGGCAGGATGAGTGCTCAGGGCCTGCACCATCATAGCCATGGGGAAGTAGAATCACTATCCCACTCTGCAGAAGCCATTTGGCCTCACCTAAAAACACACAATAAGGAGGAAGGAAAACATGATTTTCACAGAACATACAGCCACAAAACACCATTTCCACAGAAGATACAGCCACAAAACACATAAATTTAAATAAACTACTCAGGTTTTAGTACTCAGCTAATTTCTACATCATTAGATTCAATCCTGAAGCATGCTGCTGGCATTTTGCCATGGGATTCACAACAATGAAACAGCACACATAGGATGACCTGATATTATCATGTAACTTTGGGCTTCCAGAAAACTGCACTACTTCAGGGATTACACTCCAATCCAGAAGGTAACTCATCCCAGCATCAAACACATGGTGAGGGCAGGTGAGCTAAGACAGCCTTTGAGTTTCTATCTGTCATGACAGAAGGAGTGCAGATGCCTAACTGAGGCTCGAAGACAGAACTCTGGGCACTTACATACAAATATCCCACTCCAGAAATACCTTTTCATTTTCTCAGCATGTTCCAGCTCAGAGGGATCTTCTATCTAAGCACTCAGAAAACATGCTAGAATCAAACTCAGAGGCTGGTTATAAGGCATTATTGTGGGATTGGTTTGTTTTACGTAATCACTTGTTTCCTTCTGTACTGCCTCGAAATTTTTCAGATGCCTCGTGAAGAAAAGGTTCATCCTAAAAAGCTATCAACCATATACACACAGTAAAATAAAGCTGGGGAGGTGAGAAAGAAAGGTTTTTAACATAATCAACTGTCCTTTTGGAAGGATTGTCTCTGCCAAGGGTGGGTGACCTCTCATTTTAGATGGATCATCTTCAGAGAAAAGCTGCACAGAAGCCAGGACTCACAAGCTCACAAGACTTTTTGAGAAAAGAGAATTCTTTTCTCAACATAGTGCCTTTTTACTTTAAAGATGAAGTATTTTCTAAAAATGTGCTTAGTAAATGATTTTTAAATATATTAGCTCCTTATCCACTCACCTCCAGAGATGAAAGTGTCAAATATTATCTGGGCTCCATTAAAGAAGTCTCCAAATTGAGCTTCCCAAATTGGCAGTAACTTAGGGCTCTCAATACTCATTCCATATTCAAAACCAAGCACAGCTTCTTCAGACAAGGGACTGTTACTCACCTAACAAAAGGCAATTGTTAGGAGGGGTGGGTGAGGAAGAAGACAACCCCAGGTTAAGAACCTTTGGAACCAGGCACATCAGTGCTAAGCACACCGAGGACATGCACTCCTAAAGGCAATTGATGGTCACCTCTTGGTTTTGCTTTTGAATGAAGACACTGAGGGTAAAAGAATAATAGCTGATCTCTCAAGGAGAAGCAAAATCCCTTATAAATTTGTAAAGAGGATAACTACAAAAACATGGGGGAGCCCTGAGAGTTTTTACTCTGTGTATCTGGGAGTTGCCAGAATATACACGCTACCTGCACATGTCTCAGCAGCTTTGAAATACACATTCTCTTCAGCATAACTTGAAGTAGGTTGTGTTGTGGACCAGAGAACCTACCTCAAGGAAACCTTTCTGGTCTGGGGACATATGATTCAGGGGAATGTAGGTATCATCTGTCTCTTGGCAAACAAGCATCGCATGGCGTTGGCTAAAGGTTCCTCTGCCAACATCCTGTCCACTTAGTCTGACATTGAACCCTTGCCAAGCAATAAAACAAAACACTGGATTAGCAAGTTATGAAAAAATAAAGCACACAGAACAACAACTCCCCACTTCCAAAACATTACTTCTCTCGCTATGTCTCTTCTTTGATTTCCTCTCATCAACAGCATCAAATACAAGATGGAATTCTTATCCAGCAGCAGCTCCAACTCCCAAGATGTGGGATGTGCCTACAGAGATGCTCAGACACTTCTCTTTTCTCTTCTCTGCAGCCAAGAACTATTTTGTGGTAAATGGTTCAGTTTACTGAAGCAAACTGCAAGAAGTGTGTATTTGTATTGTATGTAAATGGAGATAAGAATTCAGGCTAGAGCAAATGGAAAAGAAATAGCAGCATGAAACACCCTCTGGAAGTATCTGGGAGGCCTCATTGATGTCAGCTGCATTATTCATGTGCTTAGCTCTACACATAAATATTTTGGGGGAGTTTTGGAGGGACAGCAACAATTCCTTAAGACATTTAGTACTCAGTCCAGAATTAGTGACATACAGGATTCATATTTACCTTCTCTTACCCCCATGCAAATGCTAATTGTCAAATTTATATCAATCAGATCAATCTTTAGACATAGAACAAGCTAAGAAGTATAATGACTTTATTGATATCAAAGCACAAATATTTTATGGCCTGCTGTTTTGATGTCTCTTACCTTGGCACAGCAGAGAACCAAATGCTAAAGTTTCAGCTGTTGCCCAATCCAGCTTTTTTCCTTCCTCCATTTTCTGAACTCTTGACTAAACAAGCGAACAACAAAGAAAAGTTACTCTATTGCCTCTTTCCACCTGTAGCTCCTCTGGTGGCACAGATCAATACTATAAGCTAAGAAAGAAATAACATGCCATAGAGAGAAATGCTGTATTTCTGCAGCAGGAACGGAATACATACAGTCTTAGTTCAGCTCATCCTGCAGCAGGTTGCCCTGAGGATCACAGAGCCATGGATGACCCATGTGTTCACTTACCAGTCAAAACACTGTGAACTGACAAATGAGATCTTAGTCTGAAACTATTAAAAATCTCAGCACAGAGTGTACTCTTGACAGACTTTTGGTTTCCCTAGTTAGCAGTGAGGAAAGACACCAGGCCTATGTATTTCAGTCTCCAGTATTCTGCTCTGTTCTTGCCTGCAGAAATGCAGGCAAAAAAATCATAAGAACATCAGTCATCCCAAATACCAAACTCACAGCCTCTTTGCAGCTGCCAACCAGACATCTACATGTGGTCAGCACCCATCAGAGATGTTCACAGCTCCAAACCAACCCAATTCCTGTACACTCACTTGGAAACTATCTAAAACTGTCTGTCAAACTTGGGCACGTGCTCATACTTATGTTCATATATGTAAAACATGAACACTCACTACTGGCTTTAGGAACTGTGTGCACCATAACCAAGTTCCTGATTCATTCTCTCACAAAGCACTCATTATAGTCATAGAGTACATCACAGAATCAGAGAATCATAAAATCATAGAATGGTTTGGGTTGGAAAGGATCTTTAAAGCTCATGCAGTCCAAACACCCTGCAGTAAGCAGGGACATCTTCAACCAGAGAACTATATACATGAACTATGTAACTATATAAATGATAGTAACCAATCATAACAGTTTCTAGTATTTGTGTTTTCTATAAGCTTTTTTCTTCATTGCAACCAAATATTGTTAAAATAACGGAAGTATATGGTCAGATCTGGAGGAGAGGATGTATCTGCCTTCAAAACCAGAGGGAAAATGGCATAATCTCAGCTTTGAAAAGAAAGCAAGCTGTTTCTCCTAAAGAATACTATGCTATTCTCTAACTGGCAGCCTTGCAGTGTTTAGAGTTTTCCTAGAACAGGCTGTATCTTTGAGCATCGGCACTAGAAGCAACATTATGCTCTCCTGACCTGTGCATAGGTCTTCAGAAGATGGCTGTGCATCTGGAGTTCTTCAGGCACCTCTACGGACTTGGCTCCAATAAACTGCAGCAGAGGTACAGGCATCCCTGTGTCCCAAGTTGTGATTTTAGCAGAAGGCTCAACAAAGCCTTTCCACTGAGCCTGCAGGTTGGTAGGAGGTGGATTATACAAAGTTGTGTTGGTGAGATGATCATTCAGTTTAGAGTAGTATGCCATCTTTATTTCAGACACTTCAACCTCAGTCATGACCCCAGCAGCAATGAGGTGTTCTGCATACGTGTCTGGGATACTCTTACGCGATCTGTCAGGGAAGGAAACAAACTGCATACACATTGGCCCTGAAAACAGCATCACTGCAGAACAAGGAAATACCATCTTACTACTGTCACATACTGTGGGAAACTAAAAGTATGTCATGGTACATTATACTCATTTGCATCAAATTTGCTTTCCTGAAAGCAAATTTGTTATCTTTCCTCCAGAAAGATAACAGTTCTCTTTGGGATATGTGCTTTACAGTCCTTTATTTTAAAAAGTGCCTGTAGTTCACAGTTAGAGGTAAAAGGAAGTCAAACAAACCCTCGAGGTTAGACTGACTCCGTGCTATCATGGGTGTTTTCTTCAGGCAAATTGACAGTAGGATTTCAGTATTAGCTGAGAATCAAGCCATCCATCCCATAAATGCTTCACCTAAAACACTAGAATTCACTGGCCAGTAAATTTTCATGTGTATTTTTCTCCAGGAATAAGGAAAGAACCTGAATGCATTTAAATGCTTGTCATGATGAGTCTCCATTGGAGCCAGCAGAACCAGGCAAAGATGAGAAAAACATTGTACTGGCTTCCTGCCCCCTCTTCCACATTATCTACACAGAAGATAATGGCACACACAAGACATCTTTGCCTTCTGATTACTAGCAATCATGAACTTGAAATTCAAGGCTATGTACAAGACTGCTCCCCAAGAGGCATCAAGCTGCATATTCAAGAACTCCCAACTTAGCCAAGGGATTCTGATAGTGTAGCTCCACTTACATAAATACTTGTCAGTAAGGCAAAGGATCTTCATTATACAGAGACTCCTATTGCCATAGCAGGTGTAGGCACAGGCAGGTTTTGGGTTCTCCATCAGGTGATGCTGCCCTTACCTGATGATTCTGTACATGCTGGGGTTAGTGAAGAATGGTTCATCAAGTTCATTGTGGCCCCACTGCCTGTAGCACAGCAAGTCAACTATCACATCCCTACGGAACTGGCGTTGGTACTCGACAGCCAGTCGCGTGGCACGGACAACTTCTTCAGGATCATCCCCATTCACATGGATAACTGCACATCCAACAATTTTACCTGCCAGGGAATCAAAACATAACAAGAACTGCACCCAACCCATTACAAAGAAAGCTGACATACACTTACTGTGCCAAAAACTACAGACAACCTATGTGAATGTATTTAACAGAAACAAATCTGCAAAAGATGGTCTCTGTGACAAGAGCTAGGATAAGCTGTAGGAGTCTTCCCTGAGAAAAAGTGCAATTAGTTCAAACTGTTGTGCTTGTCATAGTTTGAGCACAACTTTTTTACCAGCACTAAATTCCCCAACACTTTGTCTACACCGTTCCTGCACCTTATCAATATGCATGGAGTATGTGGGAATTGGAGTTTTGTTTCCTTCTTATCCTAAGCTATCACTACTATGAATTCAAAGCTGGAGAAGGACTTCTGGCAAGGGCATGTAGAGATAGGACAAGGGGGAATGGCTTTAAATTGGAAAAGGGTAGATTTAGGTTAGATATTAGGAAGAAATTCTTCGCTGTGAGGGTGGTATAACACTGGCACAGGTTGCCCAGAGAAGCTGTGGTTGCCCAGAGAAGCTGTGGCTGCCCTATCCCTGGCAGTGTTCAAGGCCAGGTTGGAGGGGGCTTGAAGCAACCTGCTCTAGTAGAAGGTGGCCCTGCCTGTGTCAGGGGGTTGGAAGCTGAAGAGCTTTAGGACCTCTTCCAATCCAAACCATTCTGTGATTCTAAGATGATTCTATGACTCTGATTCAACTATACATACCAATATCACTACAGTACAGAGATGATCTTCCTCTCTCTGGAGGAGTAGTATAGCCCAGCTGATTATTAACAATCAAGTGGATGCTCCCACCAACTCTGAAATGTGGTAGATTAGAAAGGGTCAGTGTTTCAGGAACAATCCCTTGCCCAGAGAAGGCAGCGTCACCATGAACCTACATTAGGGAAGAAGATGGAAAAATCTCATTAGAAAACACCTTTTAAGTTGAGTAGGTAGAACAGATAGTTTCAGCTGGATGCACTTCTTAACCCCTTTCAGACTTCCATTTTAATGATTTAAGAGTTTATTCAGTCTTATTGCTAACACAAGGTCGTAGCAGCCAACATCTGTGACTGACTGATGTAACCCCTGCCTGGAACTGACTTATAATCTGTTACAGTTGCCCCACCAGTGCATAGATGACTGCAAGTATCATGGCTATAGCAAAGCTGCAGCAGTCAGTAGCAAGTCACTGACCACTGAACAAAAGACAGCCAGTCACCACAGCATTCACTACATACTTTGCTTGAAAGTTAAATGCTGGTGAACTGGGACTAATGCCTACTCCGACCTGGTGATAGCTCTTCTCCCATTTAATTTAAAAGGCAGTTAACAGTGGTGGTTTAAACACAGAAGTGGTCTGTGAGGAAAAGCACATGTGGCTCTCAATGCAGAGTGTTATTCAAATAAAGGAAGGTAGGAGAACCAGTTCTTCAGAAAACCTAGAAGTAGAATTGTTTAAATGCGAGTGCCATCACACATGTCACCTGGAAATCTTCCTTATCCCCCTCTTTCTCTATAAAGGGGATCACAGTTCTTGATACTCTACATTAATTCAATTTTGTTTGCTATCTATATACACCACCTCCTTTCACCTGCTAGTCCAGGAAGTCTTACAAAGGTCAGTTACAAATTGTAACCAAAGTACCTGCAGGCAAATAACTTTGTCTCCAGGCTGTGCAGAGTTCTCTGGGGAATAATCTCCATCAAGCAGAGTCTGTTGCCTTCCTCGTGTCTTGCCCATGGCCACTGGATTGATGGCTTCTAAATGTGAGGGGTTAGGTAGCAAGGTGATGTGCACAGGCCTGTGGGAACCGAAGTCAAGATCTACAGAAGACGTCAAGTGGGAAAGAACATCCCCAATAGCTGCTGAATTCTCTGGGAACTCACTCAAACCACGCATCTTCCGGAACATGAGCTGTATGGAAACAAATTTGGTTAAAATGCCTTTTCAGATTCATTGACACATTGAAAGAAAAGCATTTACAGAACCTGCTCCTGAAATTGCAGGATGCTTCTGGTAAGAGCACATAAATCCCTTCATTAGAGTTCTTTTAACAGTCTCCTGCAGACATTTGGCTGAAGTGGTGACAGGAGGGGAAAACATTCTCACCCAGGTTACTTTTATTGCTCCACCATTTGCAACATGACAAACTTCTGGAGTTTTATTTTATTGCAAATAAACCTGACATAAAACAATTGCCAATGAGATTATAAATCTTTACCTCAGGTGGAAGCTGAAGTAAACCTGTGAGAAGATTAAGTCTTCCACGATGAGGCATTCCAAGAATGATATCAGTCACCCCACTGTATGCGCACATCTTGAACAACTCATGGAAGAAACCCATCATGCTCTCTGCTCCTTCACCACCATAACGCTTCACTGTGGCAAACTTTGTGGCTAAGAAGCGATCAAACTCCTATTAAAACCAGGAGAGGCTCAGCATTAGGCTATTTTAAGCAGCAGTCTTCTGTTTATAAAATTGAAATATAATGTTTGTACCTTTAAGGCATTCAAACCTAAGCACTCCCCTAGGAAGCCTCAGCTCATTCTCCACCCACACAGTCTAAGAACAGAAGTCATGATGACAAGAAATCAGTGCTTCTCTTAAGCAGAAAAATACTGGATTAAGGACCAAACTTTCTCTATCTGACATGGAAGGAGATGCATGAACAAACACATCACCAGAGCAATTTACAAATTTCTTGAT